>BQNB010032432.1:31482-53176 GCA_026074375.1 Tanacetum coccineum | reverse complement strand
TGTAGGTGAAAATCTCGATGATTGAATGAAGCCCTAATTAAGCCTGGATCTTGCTTTATATATATATATCTCACCCCTTTAATATTTTCCATTTAGCCCCTAAAATATAAGAGACACTCCATAACAAGTTAAAACATAAACCCAATTATAAAGAATTTACATTATAACCCCTCAAGCTTCATAAGATTGCTAAATAGAGAATATACATTTTTAACACCCCTCCTCAATCTTATGCAACAAACACGTTCAACAACCCCAATTTTTTAAGCAGAAGAGAATGTTGATAAGTTCCAAGAGCTTTACTTAGAATATCACCTATGTGAGATTTGATATCAACCTTGACAGTTTTTATTAAACCACTAGCAACCTTTTCTCTTACAAGATGAACATCAATGTCAAAATGTTTTGTTTTCTCATGCATAACAGGATTTGCAGCAATTTGTATAGGAGACTTATTATCACAAAATAATTCTGCAGGAACAACATTATCAATACCAAACTCACCCAGGATTTTAACAATTCACAAGTAGTAGAAGCCATAGACCTATACTGAGCTTCAGACAAAGTTGCTTGTCTCTTACTTTTCCAGGATACTAAGTTTCCATTAATGAAAACACAGTATCGTGAAACAGACCTTCTTGTAACAGGACACTTAGCCCAGTCCTGAATCAAAGTAAGCAAGTAGAAACCACACAATCATAATTCCTTTTTGCAAACTCAACACATAACCCTCGTGCTAGCTTTAAGTACTTTAAAACTCTTAAAGAAATATTAAAATGAGATTTCAAATGAGCATGCATATGCTGGCATAAGCAGTGCACGGAAGGTATGTGTCAGTTTCGTAAGGCCTAGCTCGGGTATTAGGAGATTCGTTTATTTGATTTTGCTCTACTATTTTTGTTGCACGTCAGTTTCGTATTTGAAAAAAATGATTCCTTCAAGACCAGTCACCTGGTAGAAACATAGTTTTGTGAATTGTGGTTAATCTAGAAATTTATATTCTATGATTGCAGGAAGGTCGATGAATTGAAGAGTTAACTGGCCAAATACATGAGTTATAACCAAGTAGCAATATAACCTGTAAGTGCAGTATATATTAACTTTCATCTTAGGTGAGATCGTTAAGATAATTTTTGTGGATCATGACTCACCATTCATTTTATGCCTATAATTTCTTATGATGTTTTTTATTGAATAGTATCGTGGAACTAATTTCCAAAATAAAGAAACTTAGCCAAAGCCAAACACCCCTTAAATTCTTTAAAAAAAACACCATTTAGATTTATATAATCCATATACTAATGGAAAAGTCATGTTAATGTAGAACCAGAATCTTTCTGATTAAAGGTACAAACCAAACGCACCCTAACTCGTCTTTGTTTCTACTTGCATTCAGTTGCGATTCTGACCACTTAAAACATGAATTTGGCTTTCAAAGTTCACCATAAACTGGTGAGAGAAGAGGTTAGTTTGTAGGTTAACTATTTCAGGAAATAGAAGAGAAAGGCTATAGATCATTCCATAACTATTATGTAGCCCGTACTTCTAGTCAGATTAACCACCCAAAAGGAAAAATTAGTAAGTCCATTTGTGGACTATTATAACAACCCATAATTTTCCTCTATGTAATTATCCATTTATTAAATTAGATGCAATTTTCCTCAGTGTAATTTCCATCTATTAAATTAGATGCAACCATTTTCATGGAAAGATTTTTGCTTTATTCCATCCATAATGTAACGTGTTATCTATTTAGTGTACTATCCAAAACGTTATTATAAAACGGATTTTATACGTTAACGTTTATATCAAAACCCCGATTACATGTAATGATTTCATACGAACCAAAAGTACAAACTTATAAGGCATGTGTACAAGGTTACAATGCATAATATTTGAATTATTTTTCCTCTAAAACCCTAGTACAACTCCTTTAAAGCTAGAGTACAAGTCGATTAAGCACGAGATTTAAATTTAGCTTTTGTTCCCTCCAAACTAATATATACCATTTGTGCCACCATTTAAGCACAAGTTACAAGTCTCCTAAGCATTACATTTAAACATTTCTTTCCCTCCATTTCACTCTACACACTCGGCTAAACCTAAAACCTTAATCCAAAACCCTAGCAAACCCGACACCCCTTAACTACTTTTAAACTAAGTCCTAACCAAGATAGCACCCTCCACACCTTGTCACCACCTTGTCTAGCACCTTGTCACCACCTTGCTAGCCTCCTTCACCTCCTTGTCACCTCCTTGTAAGCTACTAGTCACTTTGAGCCCAAAGAAAACCTCCTCATCACCACCATAGTAAACCAAACCCCTCTCCACCTCCTTACACCTCTTTACACTAGTCTTAGCTTCCATTAGTCATCTACATCTTGATAAGATGCTAACCTTGGCCACCACTCCACATAATGTGGGCACTACTCCTTCCTTGGCCTATATATACACGAAACAAATACACTTTTATAAACACACAATTTTATCAAACACACTCACTTGCTCTTGTCCTATTTTGAGCCAAAGAAGAGAAAGAGAAGAAGTTTAAGCCACTAGAGAAGCCAAGGTATAAGATCAAAGGATCCTTGATTCATCTCCAAGGTTACACGACCCATTCGTGCTAGGGTGGTAGAGTTGTGGAAAACTCGGTGAATTTTATGGATAAGAATTATCACTAAAGTTTTGATTGTAGCTCGGTTCCTGCTCATAGACAAGCGGGAACCGTGGTGGACAATCATAACCATAGTGAGAATTGTTCCCACATAACTCGCACGAGTATGATTCGTGCTAGGGTGGTGGAGGGTGGTTGAAATCATTTGGAGGATCATTGAAAGAGTTTGGATTAGGAGCATCAATGGATGAATTTTCATCTCTTCAAGGGCAAAATGAACAAAATCCTTCACTAAGAGCATATCCACACCACTTGCAAGTACACTGTTGACAACGTTCACCTTTTTCTAACAGATATTTACAATGAAAACAATGTCATTGGTCTAACGAATATGTTTAGGGTTGTGAAGGTGGGTGGGAAAAATTAGGAGTTTGATTATAAGAATTAGAGTCATAGACGGGTTCATCTCCGAAACTCACATTGGTACAATGCCGACAATTTCTACCGTTAAACGGACCTCCACACCACGAGCATCTCGAAAACCAAGACATGTTGAAGAATTATCGGATAAGAAGGTTAAGAGAATAAGAATTAAATGAATAAGAGGATAGAGAAGAATATTTATAGATTTTTCATAAAGAAAAGAAATAATAAAAATAAGAAAGAAACAATATTTTTGGTAACCGAAAGTCAAATGTGCACGGTAGCTCTCTATAAAATGCACAAAGAAGCGGAGGAGCGGGTAGCGCGAAGCGTTTTAAAAACCTTCTCCTTTCGGGTCGAAGTTCGTTGGATCGATCTCCTTAAACCTCTCTTATAGTTTGTTAATCTAAAGGTGAGTCGTATGCACAAGTGACACAACGGTCGATTTTGTTGTTTTTTAATTATTTTTTTTTGGTATTTTATACAAATAAATTGAGAAAAATAAAATATTTTTGTATTTTTATGGTCTTATAAAATAAAATAACAAATTAAAAACTATAACTTCACGAGGAAGGATCTTCAAGGAAGTAACTTCAAATTCATTATAATATAGAGAGTATCCCGTTTGATATGAAAACTTTTTGAGGACAAACAAAATTTTATCTTCCGGATGTCGTATCCCGACAAGAGGCGAATTTAAAAACCGCGAAAGTACTTTGTTTGATGCTTGAATATCAAATATTTTGGTTTTTGATTCTATTTCTACTTATGAAACGCAAAAACAAATAAAGGTAAGTAAACAAATAAGGCAATTAAGGATTAAAGCTAAAAACGATAACGGGAATCTAAAACCGAGACTTAAAAACCTAAATTATCAAATTTTAACCCTAAAAATGCAAATTTAATTTTTAAAAGTCCTAAATGATTAAAAATAATTTTAGAAAAAAGAATTATATTTTTTGACTTTTATTTAATTTTTTATGAATTAAAAACTGTTTTAATCTAAAAATATTATTAAAAATATTAAACTAATTTATAAAAATCTGAAAAATTCATGAAAAGTACTTTGAACAAATCTAAACTTAAGAAAAATAAAATGGGAAAAATAAGCTCAAACAAATAAGTAGTTATAAAGCAAATAAGCAAATAAGCTTAAACTAAAAAAATACTATATTAATTAAATGTTGCAAAGTATTAATCGAAAAAGACCCAAGGGCAGTTCGTAGTGGAGTGTGTTAAAATGTTAGGCAGTTAAGGTAGAGGTCTCGGGTTCAAAACTTGAGGCTTCCTTATACGGCCAACATTTTTATTTTCCAAATTTTATTTTTGGAAAAGCTTTTTAAAACTAAAATAAGCACTTTTAATAAAAGGGCTTTTTGACAAAACTTAAAAATAAGCTAGGAAAAAGCACTTGAAAAACTGACAGATTGACTAATTCTTGCTAAATGACTAATAAGCTAAACTGTGTTGATATTTAAGACTCAATAAGCACATGTGAACAACAAAAGCTAACAAAAGACCTTAAGCTGACCCTAATAAGCACTAATGACTAGAATTGAACAAACAAATTAAGCTAAAAATCTCTTAAAA
The DNA here is from genome assembly GCA_026074375.1 of Tanacetum coccineum. Taxonomy (NCBI): domain Eukaryota; kingdom Viridiplantae; phylum Streptophyta; class Magnoliopsida; order Asterales; family Asteraceae; genus Tanacetum; species Tanacetum coccineum. The sequence continues at coordinate 48,549 of BQNB010032432.1, read as the reverse complement.
GCTAAAAGGAATTCTGACTTAAACAAGCAGTTTTAAAGAACAATTGACCTACTTTGAGCTAAAATTAAGAACAGCACTTGGAATTTGATAAAAACTCAAAACAGATCAATATTGATATCCAAAGAACATATTTAAGCTAGAAATTAGACAATTAGTTTTGAAAATAAGCTAAAAAAGCTTTTGAAAAAGGGTCTGATTAAAATCAGTATATGCTGACTTTTGTTTTTGGAAAATGCTAATTTTAACCCTAAATTTAAGCTAGAATAAGCTGTTTAAAATCCTCAAAAAGCATAAACAGATCAAGCTTGATACCTAATGAGCTTATGCTAGCATTTTCAGATCCTTAAACAACCTTATCCTAACCTAAATTTGCTATTGAAAACATGGACTTTATCTTTGAAAATGAGACTTAGGGACTTGGACATAATTTAACTTAAAACTCAATTGACAAATGCTCACTTATACTAACTCATTCTACTGCATAATGGACTCAGAACAAGCATGAAATCAACACCTACAAGCACCTAATCAAGATTTAAGCAAATAAGCTCAATTACCAAGCAAGAAACCCACATATTCAAGTCATGAAAAGATTAAACCTTAAACTTGTTATTTGAACTTTAAAAACTTATTAAAACCGACTTATAGACTAAATTTAAGCTTGTTAAAAGTAATTAAAAACTTAATAACTTTAATTCCCAAAGTTCAAGACCCATTAAATTTAAGTGATTATAGACCGATATGTTTAATTGGGTGCTATTATAAAATAATCTCAAAGATTCTTGCTGAAAGGATGAAAAAGGTGATCAGTAAAGTGATTGGAGAAGAACAAATGCCTTCATTCAAGGAAGGTATATTCTAGATGGCGGATTAATTGCTAATGAAGCGCTCCTGTTGAAAGTCGACTTAGAAAAAGCTTATGATAGCGTTAATTCGAATTTTATTCAAAACACGCTGTTACAAATGGGTTTCGGAGAAAGATGGTGCAAGTGGGTTCAAACGTGCCAAAAATCAGCTTCTGTTTTGGTTCTTGTTAACGGTTCCCCGAAGTTGGAATTCAAGATGGAGAGGGGACTCAAGCAAGGCGATCCTCTCTCACCATTTCTTTTCCTTGTGGCGGCGGAAGGCCTTAATGTGACTTTAAAAGATGCTGTAAGAACTGGTCTTTATAAAGGGGTCAAAATTAGTACGAGTGATATTCCAATTTTTCACCTCCAATATGCTGATGATACTCTGATATTTGGAGAGTGGAAAGAATCAAATGCAAGAAATCTAATGAAGATCATGGAGTGTGTTAAACAAGCATCAAGTTTGAAAATAAACTCAAATAAGACAAAATTATATGGAATCGGGGTTCATAACGAGGAAGTTGAGGGTCTTGCTAACCGAATAGGGTGTTTGGCGGGGAAGATGCCATTTACTTACCTTGGTATTCCAATTGGAGTAAATATGAAATAAGGTCGATAGTTAGAAGGTAATTATGGAGAAGTTCAAGAAAAGATTAGGAAATTAGAAGACAAAGATGATCTCTTGTCGTGGAAGATTGACGGTGATAAAGTCGGTACTCGGTAGTTTAGCCCTTTATTTCTTTTCCTTATTTCGTGCCCCGGTTAGTGTTCTTACATCCTTAGAATGTGTAAGAAAATGTTTTTTTTGGGGGGGGGGAATGATGAAGTAAGAAAAACATCTTGGGTAAAATGGGAAGTCACTCTTAACACATTCTCTTTAGGTGGTTTAAATATTGGAAACATAAAAGCCTTCAATTGGGCTTTGATAGGTAAATGGTGGTGGAGATTTAGAGTCGAAGAAAATAGACTATGGGTTAGAGTTGTTAAAAGTATTTATGGTAATCATGGTGGTTTAAAAGATGAAGAGGGTGTGCATAGAATGTTTAGAGGTTCTAAGTGGGGGGATATAGTAAAGACGGGTAGAGATATTCAAAATTTGGGTTTTAATTTTTGTAGCTCTTTTGAAAAGAAACTAGGTAATGGGAATAACACTCTTTTTTGGCTAGATAGTTGGATTGGGGATGGGGTGATTCTTAGTGAGAAGTTTCATAGATTATATAGACTAGAAATCAATAAAGATATTACGGTTGGTGATAAGAGGGTGTGGAGAAATGATACATGGGATTGGATGTGGGATTGGGCTAGAGAATTAAGAGGAAGAGGGTTAGGAGATTTTGAGGAATTGATGGTTTTAATTAACTTTTTCTTTCCAAATGTGTTACAAGAAGATTCATGGAGATGGATACATGACGACGATGGTGCTTTCACGGTTAAAAAACTTAGAGAAATGGTAGATGACAAGATCCTAAATCGTACAATTGGTGCTCAGGAGACAAAATGGTGCAAGATCGTCCCAAGAAAAGTATGTATTTTTATTTGGCGTCTACAACGAAGAAGGTTACCGGTATACACTTAGCTCGATCACCTTAGTATGGATCTTAACTAAATTCTTTGTCCGCATTGTGGAAATGATATTGAAACGGTGGATCATTGCTTCTTGGGGTGCTCTCGGGTAATAGATTCTTGGGGTAAACTCTTTAAGTGGTGGAATATGGGCACTTTTAATATTGGGTCTCTTCAAGATATTATTGATCACAAAGGCTTGCCAAACTTTCATAAATAACAAAGAACGATTTGGCAAGCGGTTTGTTGGGTTATATTATATATGATTTGGAACGCTAGAAATAAAAGGGTTTTTGAAAATCGAGTTTCAAATATGTCGACACTTTGTGATGAGGTACAAGATGTCTCATTCCATTAGATCTCTAATACAGCAAAGGAAACTATTTCATCGTGGATAGAGTGGTGTTCGAACCCGATTAAAGCTTGCAAATTCTAGTTTTATGGGAGTTTGTTGTATCAGTTAGGAATATGGTTTGGCTTTGTCTTTTTATTTTTTAGGTCTCTTTCTCTTTTAAATTAACTTGTTTAATTGAGTAGGGATACCTTGTATTGTATTTTTTTTACCCTTTCGGGGTTGCTATTTAAATTGTTGCCTTTAAAAAAACAATTTCACACTAATCTTATTAACAAATTTGAAGAAAGGTATTGACATAAACTTAAATGAACGCTTTATTTACGTTTTATATTGTCAATACCGAGCCGAAACAGGTGTTATGGCCATAACAAGGGGGACACGGCATGAGATAGCGGGTCACAAAAATATCATGCCATTTTCTGCCCATCTCTATCTCTCTATAATAATCAAACCAAGCTAGGTTCTTTCAATGATAAATGTAACCTTAGGGTGGTCTTGAAAGAGAAAAAGCTTATGAATGAAATTTAAAATGTTTTTAAAATACTTAACAACTAAGGTTATAAGGAAAATCTAAAGTATTATGTTTCAACTAGGGCACGTCCTATTTCTATAATGGACAAGTAACATCACGTGAAAACTTTTTTCTACGAGACTTTCACATTATTTGGGACATTGAGTTATGTCTTTTACATTAATGGTCGAGATCAAGTAACATCAAGTGAAAACTTTTTTCTAAAAGACTTCCACATTATTTTAGACATTGTGTTATGTTTGTGTTACAAAATGGATCAAGATATTATTTTCTAAATTCACCAAGAACACAATCATAACACATGTCATGGTGATTAGTTTGACTTAAATTGTTTGCATGTCTTTTTTGTTAGAGTAAAGTGCAAAATACATTAATATGGTTTACGAAATGATCGTCTCACGTCCTTTGTCAATATTTCGCTCAGATTTCGTCCATTCGTTAGTAAAATGAGGGCCCATACATCCCCTAAGGATGAACGGTGCAAATAGTTTGTCAATTAAGGGGGGGAAATGTTGGTCACGTGAGGATGTGAGACGGACTTTTTGCAAACCACATGGATGTATTTTTGCATCAATTTTCCCCTTTAACTGATAAAATATTTGCATCGTTCGTCCTCATGGATGTATGATGCCTCATTTTACTAAATGAGGCATGAGATCTGCGCGAAGTATTAACGAGTGACGTGAAACGGTTATTTCGTAAACCACTTTACTCTTTTTGTTATTTTACAATCATAATCTTTGCCAAACATAAATGAATATAAAACTTTATATCCAACTTTTTAAAACTTCCGTTCCAGCAACTACATGCTACTACAAGCCTACAACCAATTTTGTCAAATATACCAATAAACTTAGAGCACAGGGTGTGGTAACACCATTAACACCGCCACATTAGCTTTAACACCATAACATCAACACCCAAAATACCTAGGTAATTATAACACCATTAACACCACTTTTTAAGACCCACCCCTTTTTTTTCTATTTATTTAAGCATACAAAATACTAAATTATTTAATAAAAATAAAAATAAATAAATATACAAATGGGCTGGCCTACATAAACAAACACACACAGATAAAAAAAAAGAAAGTAAAAAGCTTTCTTCTTCACCCTTCTTCTTCAACCTTCGACACACACACACAAAAAACACACACACTACACACACACTGAATTAACACACACACTAAAACACACACAGACACAAACTATACACACGCTCAATTTTTTAAAAGAAAAAAAAAAGAAAATACCCACCAACGCGCGTTGGTACATCCACGCGGAGACCAACGCCGTTGGCCAACGCGAAACGACGGTGTGGTAACACCAACCACGCCGGAGCCACGTAGGCTCAACGTCGGGTTGGGCGTTACCGTACCCAGCGCTCTTAGTGAAAAATTTATGGTCCAAAAATCTAAATGTTATGGACAAAAGTAGACTTTCGGGCACAAACATAACTAGAATACAAAGTCACAACTACATTTAGTGAATTATGCACACAAAGACTTCTGCAAGATAGTCTATTTTTCCATAGAAATTGATTCGTTAAATAAGGGCTCCATAAGATGTTGATCGTAAGTGAGAAGACTGGTTACGGAGAAAGAGGAAGCCAGATTCATATTCACCTACATGAAAAGTATATAGGAAGAAGAATAATCTGTTTTTTCTTTTTGAAAAAGAAGAACTAACTTTCTTTGAATTTGAAGTAATGGGTCGGGCTTTTACTAATGTTGGCCTGAACCATTAACCAGGCCTATCCTATCCATAAAAGTTAAACAGACATGCAAATTGTTGATCAATTTTGCTAATATGTGCCCACTGGACACATGCTAAAGTAAATATAAAAGAAAGGTTCATGTTAATTAAGTCATAAAATGCATATAATTAAAGTAAACAAAGCGCTAACCGCCGAAACATTTTAAGAAATTTATTTGACATAGGATATCTATCAAAGTAAGTGGAGATTATATACTTATGATTGAGTTATCAACAAATCAAAACAAAAACGATATATATTTTGAATTTTGGGGACATTTTATTACCAATGAAGTTGGTGACATTTTATGATAATGGGTAGATAATTTCCAGCTGAAAGGGTAAAGACTACTTGTTTAAGAAAATAAAAAACCTTATAAAAAAATTTCACGTTAAACCCGTTTTTAGAGTTTTAAACATAAACATGTAGAAAAATAGCTATTATCGACAACCAAGTATACAAGTTTTCATGAAATTACGTGAAGTAGAGAAAGCGTTTTCGTAAAAAAATATGACTTGTGTTATAGAATATGGCATATAAGGCAGATACCTATACCGTATACGGCTATACGGCGTATATGGTCAGAGTTTAAAAAAAAAGATCTATGAGCATTTCAATTACATTACCTAAACTCAAAGTCCATATAATATAGATTAGTTTTGCAATGTTTTATAAACATGGACTTAATGTATAAAAGTTATGAAAGTTGAAACATTTTCAGCAACATATATATAAGAAAACTTTTTTTTTGGCCTATTGAAACGTGAAACTCAAAGAAAAAATTCAACACCATTAAAATTTTATAAATACACACACACACACACACACACATATATATATATATATATATATATATATATATATATATATATATATATATATATATATATATATATATATATATACATGTAGGAGTGTTTCATCAGATTTGATGCTTTTTAATATTAGAAAAACCAAACGCATTCTACTGAGGTAAAAAGAAAAAGAAAAAAAATATTACAAAACGCGCCATCAAATTATGCACGAAGTTGCTAAAACGACCTTCAACTTACATTTTACCTGAAAATAACGAAATAACCGTAAAAGTATCGAATTCAAGTATTTATAGGACAATTGCAAGTATTTTTAGGGGAAAATTGACACTAAAAAGATTTCTGCTTTCCCTCAAGTAGACCTGTTAGAATAGTTTATAAAAAGATTTCTCTGATTTAACTCAAAGAAATGAATTTATAAAAGACTTATGCTGTAAACATCAAAACCGAATACCTCACGAAAAGGGGATCAAAAATCACTCAACTCTCAACTGATCTAAGTGCTTATTTTCGGGGTGATCGCTCATCTGCACAGTCATAGTATGTATTCCATCATAAGCTTGAAGAGTACACAAATCTGGACCAGTTAGAGTTAGGGTTTAAACAATTCTTAAAGGCAACATGAGTGACATAACACAGGTTTATTGGGTGATTTAAGAGTTATGATAGACATGAGATACACATTTAATTGGTGTTAAGATAAAAACACAAAACAAATAGTCATATATATTCTAAGGTATCCATAACTCGCTACTGTCCATCCGTCTTCAAGTGCAAAAACTTGATCATATCTTCACAGCGGGGTAGCTAATAATGAGATCTTGCGGAGCGTGCTAACCCATTCTTCATAACATCGGATGGCTTATAGTTGCGCACCATCATCAAAATCACTAGGTGGCTTATAGTTGCATCACCTTTATACTTAGTTGGTTTTATAACACGTAACCAACCTTAAGAGTTATCACATTAGGTGGCTTATAGTTGCACCACCCTTTTTTATGATTATTATACTCTTGGACATAAATAATGTAACACCCCCAAAAAAAATCAGGACAACGCAGCGGAATGGTAACATTTGGGGTGCTACTTCAGGGCACAAAACACAAGTCACGGAAAACGACCTCAAAAGAGACGTTTTAAGATAAATTTCACATTTGTTATATTAAAATCAGAGTTTACAAATTATTTAATGGTACTCAAATTATTAAGCGTTCAAAAATATATATATCCGCGCGACTCGAATGCTCCCAATGCTCCACTAGCAAAATAGTAACCTGAAAATACATGCTAAAACGGTCAACATAAAGTTGGTGAATTCATAGGTTTAAGTAAAAGCAGTGTTGAAATAATTTAAGAAATGTCTTTGTAAGAAAAGTAGCGTTACAGTATTTCAAAGTGTTATTTCCGAAATCCAAGTAGTGATTCAGTAAATCAAGTAATGTTTAGTAGTGGACCACAAGATCGAAGTAATGGTGGACTAAGTACATATTCCGAAGTCCAAAACAAGTAATGTAGACAAGAGAAACACATTCATCAAGTCTAAGTATATATTATTGCACTAAGCTCATGACATCGAAGCTGTATTCGTAATTATAAGGGAATTGCACCAGAGTTCGTAATTATAACGGATTTGCACCAGTAATCGTATTTGCACCAGTAATCGTAATTATAATGGATTTGCACCAGTAATCGTATTTGTAATGGATTTGCACCAGTAATTTAATCTGGATAGCATACAATTTTGAAAACACTTGTGTCCAATTTGTAAAACAAGCAATGTAATTCACCCCGTAGAGTTTGTAAAACAATTAAGTAGTAAAAAGGGGGCTATGAACTCACAAAGTATTGAAAGGTAATTGTACTGTAGTAAAATATATGAGTTTGTAAACGAGCATGTATTCCCCTCGCGGGTTTATAAAACATTGAAAAGATTGAAATGCGAGACTATGAACTCACTAAGTCCTTGAAAAGTAATCACATTGTTATAAGATAAACGAGTATGTAAAAGAGTTTGTAACAAGCATGTATCCCCCTCGCGGGTTTATAAAGCATGTAAATAAGTAAAAGCGAGGCTATGAATCTCACCTTAGAAGTGAAGTGATGAAATAATCAGGTAAATGGCAGAAAATGTATCACGGAAATATCCGAAAGCAACCTAAGTAAATATGGGTCGTATAAGTACCAAGTACTTTAATTAATAACATTGAATATAATCTTATAGTTGTTATATCGTACTATCGTTCGGGCTATCATAATTAAAGAGGTCATGACATGACGTACGAGGAGCTAGGATACTTTAAATCGTAAATCCAACAACTCGTCAATACGCCATCCGAAGAGGCCTCATTATGAAATTCCCTAGTAATATAGCACTTTGGTAACTATAACACATATATATTTCTATATAGCTACATCACCATCTAGTTGCGTTTGTGAAATTATGTTCAAATTGTATTTGATAATTAAATACCATGTATTTATCTCCGTATAATCGTTAAATGGTTTAATCGCCTTTGTAAAATAATATTTATAAAGTCTAAACTAATTATAAATATTATTTAAATGATTCCATAAAGTTTTGCAAAAAGTTTTATTAAAAACGAACCAACACTATTCACCTCAGGAAATAGTGCACAAGTTAGAAAATAGTGTGTAACTTTCTCGTTTTAAACCCGTTGTGTACGTTTCCTTCGTTCACGCTTTCGTATTTGAAAGATGTATCAAATAATCGTATTTTTAAAAAGTTAAAATCTGCTGATGAATAGTACTTTTACTATTCATGAATAGTAATAATTTATATAAATTTAATTAGCTTAATCGTATAATCGTCATAACTTATTCGTTTTAACTCCGATTTTAGTGATTCTTTCGAGCACGTTCTTGTAATTGAAAGTTTTATCATATTATTGATGTTTATAAAGTATAAGTTTCTGTGATGAATAGTACTTTTTATAAAAATTGTTTTATAAAAGTATTAACTATCGTAAACTTGTAAATAGCGTATCTTCTTCGTTATTAATCGGTTTTTCGAGTTCTTTATGACCCCTCGATCCTTGTGACATGTAGTATTTTATAAAATCATAAAACATATATGTAAATTTTGAATTACAAACAGCCCCTTAAGATATTTTTCTCAGAATGTGTTTAAAACTTGTTTTTAGGACTTTTTAGCTTTACCACTTTGTTACAAACCCATTAGAACCCTTAATATCTTATGTCTTACATATATTAGCTCCATTAGGTCATATTTTGTTCAAGATTTCGAGATAACAAGTGTTCTAATCTCACTTTTAATCAAAACCCATTAAAGAAACCCTAAATGGTGATTTAGCTATAAAGAACATGTAAACACATAAAATCATGAAATGAAAAGTATAAAGGTATTTAGATAACCTTAGGAAGGATGAATGATGAAGAACAAATGATCTAAACCCTTGTTTTGGATATCAAACCCGAGATTATAACACTAGAAAAACCCTTAATCCTTTGAAACCCGAATCTTGCACAAACTTTCTTAAATCTTCGAAACGAGAAATCAACCCTCCGATCTTTCTTAGAACACCTTAGAATAGATGTAAGAACACTTGTATTTGATCTAGAAAATCAAAGTATGGATGTGTTATGGAGATGGTTTTGAGCCGTGATATATGATGAGAGAAATGAGAGAGATTTTTGTGTTTTACACCTTAGGAATGTGTTTTGTATGTTTTTCTTACTAGTTAAGCCTTTATATAGGGCTTAACTAAGGTTAAGAAACTCTAGTTAAGTTAACTAGGGTTAAGTTAAAGGAAAATATCTAAAAGATATTTTAGATAAATATCTAATAAATATCTTATAAATATCTAATAAATATCTTATTAATTAAACGCGAGCTATGACCAAGGTCGAGAAATAAATATGACGTGGTTCATAAAATGATATTTTATGATCATAAGAATAATAGCGAGACATGTCGTAAATTTTTACGATGCTCAAAACGATTAACGAACGCGCGATCAACCGTTGACTCGCGAAACGTCAAAAAAATAAAAGTAACCCAATCTTTTCCAAAATTTTCATAATAAATACGAAAATATTTATTATCGACAAATAAAATGTTAAATGTCGACACTCACTCACGGAAACTCGTAAAATAGATGACGTCGAAAATGACCTGAAAATACGGAATGTTACACGTACCATTTCGGTCTGGTCCTCGGTCCGCCGTTTTGGCTAGTTTCTGTCTCGGTCCAAGGTCGGTCCGGTCCGCAAGCAATTTTCCTAAAAAGTCACGAGTGATTTTTGCAAAATTCAGTTGTTGATGACCTTAGCCTTTTCTAATTTCACGATGATGTCTAATATTGGTGAAAATCTAGATTAGAGAATCCCCTTTTGCTACGTCGTTTTTATAATCAAGACATCAACATTACTATATATCTCAATTATTGTGAACTATGCAAAAACTTAAAAAATGCACCCTGAACTACGCAAAAAGTTAAGAAAAACACCTTAAACTTTAAGCTATTTACGACTTTCTTATTTAACAAACTGTATTTATCAAATATGTAATGTATGTTTATCGATTAATTCGTAAAAAAAAATACTACTAAAAAGATCTTTGAATTGCGAACAAAACGAGCACAATATTGCAATATTTTTAACTTACTTAAGATTTTATAAAAAAAATGTAAGTTTTATATATATTTTTAAAAAAGAAAAAGTAATTTTAAAACACTCCCGTAAACTATCTAATAATTTTAAAAAATACCCTAAAGTTTCTTTTGAAAGAATCGATATATAATTTTTTACACATTTACATATCGAAACAGACCTTCACATAGCAACTCAAATTCCAAAAAAAAATGTATAACGTTAAAAGCAAAGTTAAACTTTCGACAAACTAAAATTGCCTTCATAAATCTAGCATAAAATGTTTAAGACAAACGACAAATAAAGAAACAAAGTTAAAAACAGCCCCGCCGCAACGCGCAGGCACTAAACATCTCATTTTAGTATCATTTTTGGTTGACGAGTGATATAGTAATTTCGATATCCCTCGACTGGGAGGTTGAGATCAACGCTAGGATGTGTGGTTTGTTCCGTTGTGTGGTCACAACTTAGCGTTAGCGTAGACCTAAATCAATTTTGTATTGTTGTTGCTACACTAACATATAACAATAGTCAGTGTCGGAATAAATATTTGTGTCGTAGTGTTAATTTTATTAAAGAACCTCGATTTTTTTAAATGCACCAAGTCCCCAAAAATTATGTTTGTAGTATTGTATAGTTTATTCCAAATGCACGTCGTCAGTTCGCGTCCTAGTATTGTCCGTGACTAGTTGAAGATAACTTTTAAAGAAGTAGGTTATTAGCAATGTTTTAAAACCCGGTTTTTAAATTGACCCGGTTTAGTAGCCAAATCACCTGGTCACCGGTCCAACCGGTTGAACCGCCAGGTCAAACAGGTTCTATACATACATACTTTTTTCATATATTTAACGTATAAGGTTTTATGATCTCATAATTTATCTTACATTCAAATGAACTTATGAAAGATGTTATGTCTTTACTAAAAAGTTATAAATCTTTAGGTTTTATGTTTATAAAATTATAGCAAAGATTTGCAGAAACAATCAACTTATGATTATAAATTATAATAAGATAATAGTATTTGTCAATTAAATATAGAAAGATTTATGGAAAAAAGAAGTTTTTGTTATATTTTTTTATAAAAAGTCATGACCCGGCGGGGCTTATGAAACCGGTCTACCCACCCCCGGGACTACGAGAACCCGGCGGTTTAATCGGGTCCTGCAAATAAAAAAAAAAAACAAGCAAAAATCCAGTCACATCCGGCCCGGTATCCTAACCGGTTCAACCGGTCGGGTCAACCCGGGTTTTAAAACATTGGTTATTAGTTCAATTCCAACTCCTGACTAAAAGTCAATAGAAAAGTGCCATTTTTTAGATAGGTCCGTAGCAAAGGGTCAGTCGGCATCCAAAAGAGTTGTACGAGATCAATGTTTCTCCATCGATTTAAGCGAGAGTTTATCTGGATGACATGTACGTTTAAATCCATTAATGTATAACAAGCTTGCTGTTTATATCTGATGAATATGTGAAGAACAGAAAGAAAAATAATGATTCACGTACATATAATATTTTTAATAGAAATTATGATACATGATAATCAAATCAAATTTAAATTATTCTTTTGTATTTGGTTTTCAAAATAAGTTATTGATCTACATGTGAATTGTGATCCTTTTATTCTTTTATGAATTGTTAACTTCACTTCAATAGCTTGTCCCACATAGATACAACTTAAGAGTCGTGAAATCTTTATAAGTCATAACTAGGGGTGTTATCGGGTCTTGTCGGGGTCGGGTTGAGTCGGGTTTTGGTTATAAAAAACTAACCCGCAACCCGACCCGACAAGATCAGGTTTATTCGGGTTCGGTACTATCGGGTTCGGGTTTAATCGTGGTGGCTTATTTAATTTGACAATAAAAAAAATTGAGCTTAAACGTTATTGACATTTAATTTTTGATAGCTAAAAAATGATTATAGTGTTCAGTTTGGTTTCAATAAGTCACAAGTTTTCTAGCGAGGGGACTGTTTGATCTTGTTGATGTAACAACTGGTACAATATGTTGTATACGAATATGTTACAGTACGTAGGGAGCACAAATATTTTCGTAGGAGCACAAGTATTTTAATCCAAATATGTTGTATATAGTATGTTAAACACTAGTTTGACAATATGTTGTATATTATACCTCTATATTAAACCCCATGATTGTCATCCCGAAGCAATATTAAACACTCTTAAATGCTACCTGCTACCCGGCCCGACCCTAATTTATTTGGGTCATGTACACGTATCTTATACGTGTCTTTCCCTCACCCTCTCCTCCATTCTCTCATTCATGTTAGATCCACCGCCCTCAACAAACACTCTTCTCGAGTCTTCTTCTCCATTTTCTTCCAAATGGTGAAAACCACCAATCTAAAATTAAACACCGGTTTCTTTATGAAGCTTTTATCCCACCAAATTCTTCCCTTTCCGGTACCGAACCAACAAAACACACACAACAAAGCTCCTAAAAACGCAATGATCAGAAGAATATATGAAATCAAGGTGGTGTTTTTATGATAGATTGTGTTATTTGATTGGTTAATTGCATGTGGTGATGTTGTGTTTGTTTATTTCAGATGAGCAGCAACTTAAGTGGGAAGCAAAACAATGTGGGTCACAATAAATATTCAAGCGAAGCTGGTAAAGAATTAATCTTTGATATTGGTTTTATGTTATTTTTATAAATAAATGTATTTTTGATTATGGGTATGTTTTTATTTTTATGTTTTTCTTGGCTTGAAGGTGTTGTTGGGTCGTTACGGATGTCGACGCACGAGGAAGAATTCTGCTCTACTGTCAAAGCTTTTGTCAAACCTCGCGGTAAAGTAACTGATAAGATTTTATGTTTGTTAAAATTGGGGTTTATAAAGTTATGTAAAGATTCAATGAGAAAAAGCAACAATATAGGTCATATTTATTTGTTATGTTGATTTTAGGCTAAAAGTTTAGTGAACGAGACATGTGAATCGACGTGGTTGGTTTTATGGAGTGGGGAAAATCTGATAGTAATAAGGTTATTTGCGTCACTTAATTGTTGGATTTCTACTTTTGCCAGTTTAGTACATTAGTTCAATGCATAATTTAGACATATGTTTCGATGCTAAATAAGAATGCTTTAAAATACGAAAAAAATTTTAGTTACATTACCGAGTTTAGAATAATTTGTATAGTTACATACTTTAAACCGATTCAATAAACATGACATTTTAAGCATATGAGCTTTTTAGTAATTAAAGGTGTAGTTTGTTATGATGTGTATATATTATTGCTACTCATAAATGGTTTAATTTAACTGTGCACATGATGTCCACTACTTTATTTTTATGTTCTTAGCTATATTGTTCGCTAGCATCTGTATGTGTACATATTGTGTGTGTAGGAAGGTTTTTTGTGACTGATGTAAATTGTTTGTTTTGATATTTCAGATGGCTAAGGAACAGATTCATGTCGGTATATTCGTCATTGGACATGTTGACTCTGGCAAGTCTACAACCACTGGTCATTTGAATGAAAAGTAAATGGTTGACACGTTGACTTAATACAGTGCCGAAAGAGGATATTGAATTGGCTAAAAAGGCTGACGAATTGAAGAAGGAAGAGATTGAGGCAAAGTCAAAAGAGCAACGGTGGTTGTAGGAAAAGTCAAAGGCAACCAAGTCATTGAGGAGGAAGGAACGCAATGCTGAAAAGGCCCCAATTAGGGCTTACCTTCGAGCCTGGAAAGAAGCTGAGAAAAAGAGAATGTATGCTTTAAGTAACTTTTGTTTATTTATTATGCATTCTAGCAGACTCATAGTTTTTAAATTGTTTTCACGGGTAGTCGCTTAAATAAAACCAGCATCTTCCCTCCTACGTTCTTGATGGCTGAATTCAGTTTGAGTTCGATCATGTTGTAAAACCCAATTTTCAAAGTAATTACGGATGTTTGACAATAGATTGCTACAAAAACTGCATTATTTAAATGCAAAGTAGGTTATTGCAAAAATGAATAATCTCTTATAAGCATTCTCATGTCTACGTATTTTGACGCGCTTTTGTATATATGACGGTTCATGGTGATCAAAATGTATTTAATTGTTCTATTTTAGAAACTTGACTATTTTGTCTCTTTTAACAGCTGTCCAACATGTCATGTGTGGCCGAGATTGTGCTATTTTGGCTATGAGCTTGAATTAGGCTGTATAGACGTATAAAAATTTGTTGAGGTGGTCAATAATGATCTACTCGCATTGCAATTCGTAGATTAGTTTTCATGTACTTGAATTATTCCGTATTATCTTTGAATGAGATTTTTTACTATAGTTTGTAGGTGTTGGAGAACTTTGCCTAAACCCAGGTCAAAAACAAAACTCAAGGTATTCCTTTTTACATATTAAGCTCTTCTTAGATGCCCTTTTTAAGTATCGATAAAGATAGTATCTCATATTTGTTCTTGATTCAGGGAAACCTTTGATCATATCTTACGAAGGAGCAAGTGGTGACTTTACGGGTTGTACAGGTCAACCTGAACCATTGAGATTGAAAGGAAAACTGATTTTGTTACTCAAAGCCTCAAACTTAAGAATAAGAACAGTTATATATATATATATATTATTTAAAGCTTTCAAATTACTCCTTATTCCATAATGCACCACAAATATTTTTTTTAAACCTCAAATCTTTAGTCGTTCATGCCGATCACGAGAGAAAAACAACAGATCAACGTATGAGCTTTAATTTGCGTACTTAATGTACTCCCAGATGTTCATTTCCTTAATGATTTTCTTCAACATAATGATTTCCAGAAAATAAACAACCAACGAATCGGAGCAGCAAACAGAAACAAATAATGTACTAAAAACAATTACGGCTAAAAACTTGAAACAAGTACGAAAATGGAAACAAAATTTTATTGGGTCAGAGACTATCGATAGTCCGTATCCAGCAGACAATGGATACGTCGTAAACTCGTATGCACAATCTGTAATTTTTTATTTTATTTAAATCATGAAACAGAAAATTAAAATTATCCTAAAAATTTTTGTCCCAAACGCCCGATACGTCGTATGCAATTGATGTGCATACACCGTATCAAATCTTAATATGATACGCCGTATCCAAATTTATAAGGATACGGTGCTCAGCAATAATACCAATACGTTGTATTCAAGATGAATACGCCGTATTTAGATGAATACGACATGAAGCACAAACTACACAAAATTCAAATAAAAACACATTAAAACAATTAAAAACAACCAACGGGCATTTGGTCCAATGGTATGGAGGTTTTACCCTCCTAGGCAAGGTCTCATATTCGAGTCTTGTCTAGGGCGATAGGGGTTTCCTCCCGCGTGTGTAAAAGGATGGGTGCCATTGCCTTCTGGGCTGGACCCAACCTGGTTGTATGGGCTCGCTACGCCTTCTAGGCTAGGGGCCATGTAGCCACAAATTGCCGTTCCAAAAAAAAAACAATTAAAAACACATAAATTTAAACTAAAACAAAAATAATACAAATAAACCTAAATCTAGAACCACTCACCGGCAGCGACGCCAAAAACTTGATGTATTTTGTAGCGTCTAGACTAAATATTAACGAGCAGTGTACCCGATCGAATGTAGCTAGTTATATGCTAAGTACAGGTCGTTCGCAAGGAGTGGATTAACTTAAAGTTATTTCCTAAAGTTCAGTTAATTTAGGGGGGGGGGGGGTTGTTAACTTGAGAGGTTAGCACGATTTGTGTTTTAAATTAATAACTAAATTATATTAGAAAGCAAGTAAAAGTGTTGGATTGTAATCAAGATGTGAAAATAGTGTCAGCCGCATTAATCATACAATCTCTAGTTTAGTTTATGTTTGTTAATGTGCAATGATTCCGTTGTCTAAGTCGGTGACTCTCGGAATTATAAATCTCGGATGATCGTCTACGCCTTATCCTATAGTGCCTATCCTCTTTCCTTGGGCAACTAACTCCGGCAATTTAAACTCGCACCTAAAGTTAGTGATGTAAAGCTGATGCAGATGCTCAGAGAAGCTAGGGGATTAGGATGGCCTACGAAATTTTGTCCAGCAACTAGTCTTATTATGATTTATCTCCATGTATTGTTCTTCCTATAATATGTGTGCACTAACTTATATGCCTTGCTACTATGATTTAACCTAGGGTCTTATCCACCACTAGTCTTAATAGGGGTATTGGCATATCTGTCTACGTAAGGTCGCCACCAACCTGAACCTACTATGATAAGGATTATAAAGTAATAGGAGGTCTCATAAACTTATATAATCTAACAATAAACCAAGGCATAAGTATGTAAACGAATGCAATAATGATAAACATATTAAAACTATCCAAAATTCATAAACAAACGAGAATCGAAACAAACATATTAACTAAATAAACATCGTATTCATAAAACGGCTAACACTTGAGGGTGTTAGCCCTTAATCTATAAAAACATAATCAATGTATAATTTGTTAGCCTTAAAATGTTAGTGACATTTAAGAAATTACATTTAGTTATCATAGCCAAACACGCAGGGACTAGAATAGACGATTGTAATAAGCTAGATCGTGTTTGGGCTATAAGTACCCTATCCA
>BQNB010032432.1:0-29606 GCA_026074375.1 Tanacetum coccineum | reverse complement strand
GTATAAAATTTGTGAAAATGTTTTTATGTAATGTTTTTTTATTGTTAATGAAATTTAAATTTAATGTTAAAATAATTGAAAATGAAAAAAGAAAAAGAAATGAAGGTCGTCTTATAGTGGCAAAAGGTCGCGTGTAGGTCGTTAGAGAGAGAAAGCTGTGGCACCGGAAAGTACAGGTCGCGACCACACACGATAGTGGGCAGCCTTATATATATTATTATGAAACTTCACATAATTATTTCAAAAAGTAATAGGATGTTGTAAATAATTCAAAACTGCAAGAATCAGAATCATGTTACCTGTATATAAATCCTTGTTATTTTGAATCTCAAAAGTGCTGATTTTGACTGCAAAAGTCAAGTCTACCTCTTTTTCTTATTTTTTTTAAATATTGTGCATTGTTTTGTCGGAGATGATAAAGTATACGTACCTTGTAAATAGTTCAAATAATATAGGTGGATTGTATATATAATTGCTAAGCCAGGCCTTTCTGGATAAAAGTAGTTTTTTTGTTGACTCGATTGATGTGTTGGACAAACTGAAGCCATCAAAATCAATCTAAGAATTCATTTGTTCTTGACGAGCAGGCAAATTTAATATAGCATTTTTCATACAATACACCAAATACTTCATCTGTGCTTTTACTGATTTTGAGTTCTCTAAATCAAAAGTAAAAAAAAACACAAAAAAAACTTCATCTTTTACATCCATTCTGAAAAATATAGTATGTGTTAAATGCGATTGATACATTTTTAATGATTGTTATAAGACAACATATTAAAAACAAAGGGTTAATAGACAAAGAAGTTACTATACTTTCCCAAAAAGTTCGCCTAAGTTACTCAATTTTCACTTTGTTCACTTAGGTTACTGAACTTTTGATAAACATACACCCCCATAATTTCAATGTTAATCAGAGCAACCTAGACGTATATTTTTAGGTAAGTTAAGTAACATTAATGTCATGTTTTTACAAGTTCAATGATGTTTATGTATATTTTTGCAAAGTTGAGTAACCTCAAATGTCATGTTTCATAAGTTTAGTAACCTAAGTGAACAAAATGAAAGTTTTGTAACTTAGACAAACTTTTTGGAAAAGTATAGTAACTTTTTGTATAATAACCCTAAAAACAAATTAACTTTTTTATGTACGAAGTAAAAAAAAAGGAAATTAAAAAAAAATCATTATTTTTAAATTAAAAAAATTATATATTTTCTTTATATGTAACATAGATGCGGCCTTTATAAACTAAACTAACCTTTTTAGCAAAAATTTCCAGAATATGAATAATATTATTTTCTATCCATCTTATATCCTTTATATCCGTTTAAATGTTAAAGCCATAAACAAATGCCAACAACCACTATTAAAAGGAGTTGTGGTTATCACTCTAAATGTGTGAAGTCTCAAGTTCAATTCTTGCTAGGTGAAAAAAATCTTGAAGTAACTACCACCTCCTGAAAAAGGAGGGCTTTACCTGGTTTGAGTATATGTGACAATAGGTTCAAACCATGTGGATTAGTCGCCAATATGTCAAAAACTGTTGGGTCAATTTAGAGCCAAATGATCATTGGCTACATTTAAACAGAAATTAGGCTAAGTATTGAATGACCCGCTGATAGGCATCAGCGGGTATTGAAGTACTCACTGAGTGAAAAGCCCCAGCGAGCAACCTCAAACGTATTCAAGTCAAAGACATTGTCAAGAAAGTCGAAGATTACTTGAAGACATACTCGTCAGCTGGGATGGATATCAACTGGTATGTAGAAGGAATACGCTGTGGTTTTAAGGAGAGTCAGAGGTGGCAATACTCTGACTATCCTATTACCCTTTGAAGAAGAGCAAGCTGAACTTAGCTTCCCTGAGTGAGATTTAGGCGGGATAAGTCAATAAAGCATTATGGCGGGACAATATGGTGTTTGACTTAAAGCCTGAACCAAGGTACGAGTTGGTAAAAGTTGTGAATAGTTGGCAGAACTGTTCACAAAAGTAGGAGCGAGATGTTTCCAAGAATGGACGTGCATTAAATGCTTTGTACTTCTACCACAGGATTCTTGAAAAGTCACAACTACCCCCACTTAGGATACAACCTCGTATCACTATAAATAGAGAATGTTGTTAGGAGTAAATGTTATCGCTTTTATTGTTGTCTTTATTATAGCATTTACTCGTTTGTCGAACTTACACCTCAGTCCGCTGATCCTATCAGAGGGACTTTATAAGTTTGCTTGTAAACTTGATTCTTTGTCAAGTTTACTTGTTCAAAGGGCGATCTTACATTGTCATTCAACTTATGTGATCCATAACATATTGTAATACTTTGATTATATCAATAAAGCATTGCACGATTAAAAAGTTATTACTTATGTTATTTACTCTTGATAATAGCTATACTTCCATATAGATGTGTAAACTGGGAGTTTCAATTGGTATCAAAGTAGTGTTGATTTATAAAACCTTTTAGAAACCGTTCTTTGTTTTAAACAAATCAAGATCTAATCATGTCTGGAACTGTACCACCTATCCAACCACCTTTAGGGACCAATACAAGTAATCATGCCAGTCCTATTAGAACTGACCCTATTCTAGTTGATATCACTAACAACACGACTACAACCAATGTAGCTTAGAATGTTGTTAATGAGGATCTCTCCCAACTTCTTGACTCAAGAGGAGGTTCTCATGTCATAAATGTTCTTGTAGTTGATATATAATATTTTTCTAAAGATAGGTTCTTAGTCTATTTAGATAGACTTGAACCTTATCTCATTGAGATTTTGGAAAATGGATCTTTTGTACCTATGTCACCTTTGTCCACATCCACAAATCAACTGACCAAACCTCAAAAACAATGGTCACCTGAGGACAGAACACTGGCTAATAAAGACAAGAGATTAAAAAGTATCATTATCTCTTGTCTGCCAAATGATATCATGAAATCTGTCATCAAGTGCACCACTGCTAAAGCTATATTGACTGACCTTGTCTTAGCTCATAAGGGACCATCCGAAACTAAAGATACTAAGATTGCTATTTTAAGACTCAAATTTAATGCTTTTAAAGCACTTGAGGGTGAGAAAGTGAATGGAACATTCATAAGGCTGAAATGCTTATTAATGACCTTGAAAATAATGGTGTTTCCATTCTACAAGTTGAAGTTAATGCCACGTTTATCAACAGCTTGCCAAGAAATTGGCTAAGCATGAATCAAACTCACAGGGCCAATAACTCCATAAAAAATATACTTTGGCTGCCCTATATGGAAAATATAAATATGAAGAAGGCCTAATAAATCATATATATGAGTCTGAAACTACGAGATTTTCGCCTCAAGCTCAAAAGCTTTGATTTCTAACTCACAATTTCAAGACTGTGACTCTGATGTTGAAGAAGATACCAGGAGCAGCAACGAGTTTCTAGCTGACTTGATCACTGAATTTCATGACAGAGCACTGCTTGCCAATCAGAAGAGATACTACTGATGTACGGTTGTCGTAAGACTTCAGCACAAAGTTTTACAACTCCCTAGACAGTGTACCTAATTGTTGTAGCGTAGTATAGGCAAGACTCGGGGGTTGTTATCGTTCTCTAGGGGAATAGGTTGGGAAGGCTTGAACAAGGCTTAACCTAGTTCTACGGGATTGAAAGGAGATTATTTTTGTATTTTTTTATATTTTATGGAAAGCAGGTAAAATCATGGGTTTGAGAGGTTGGTTTGTTTAACTAATTAATTAACTAAATATAATCTATACTATTGGTGATAACTTTATGATAAAATAATGTATTTATTTAATCATGCATTACTCATTAGATTTCTTCTCCTAATCATGTTGCCTTGTCACACTTGTGATGATCTGTGTAAGTATTTCCTAAGTCATGAACGAATTACACGAACCCGCCGTCTATTTAATATTCCGTTAAGGCAACGCACAAGGAAGGTAGTATAAAGACTATTATAAGCCCCCTAAGAGTATATTAAATGCAATTAAAATATCTTAAGAGGGATCAACCATATTAGGGGTAAGGTAGTATGAAGACTGTTACTGATAATTTCCTTTCTACACTTCTCGCGTTTCCCTAGACGTCTATGCCAATTTAATATCTTATGGATAGTTTTCTAAAGCCTAACGTGCACATTCATCACAAGAAGCAATAGTAATAGGATTTACAATTTAACTTTCATGCAATCATAAGTAAATACAAATGAGGGTTTAGCCTAACATGTTATAAAGGAAGCAAGAACCTAAATCAATCAAACAACACATAGACATATTGAATGATTAAAGAGAAACAATCTTACTTGATTAAAACATAGATTAAGGTCAGTTACAATAGGGTTTTGAGGCCCTAAAGACGGCCTAAAAGCTGACAAAATACTTAGGGTTCGGCTCATAAGAGTTATACAAAGTTACACACTTAAAACCCTAAATTCGGTTTTGTATACATAGAGAAATCATCGCGACGGCATCCAGTTGTAGTCGCGACGCCGTCACAAAGTAGAATCTTCTAGATCTGATTTAAGTCGGTTACGTCCTGATGCCATCGTCACATTCCTGACGCCGTCACTAGATTGATCACGACGGCGTCGCTTTATGCTTGCTACATCGTCTCCGCACTCTGTGAGCACGATTCTTCAAAAGATTTGGTGTAGGTCCGTAATCTTGTCCGTTTCTTCTCCAAATGAGCCCAAGTCACGTGTATTTCCTTCAAATGCCATCCAAGTGCTAAAAACCTAAAAACAAACGATTAAGTACATAATCTGGGCATATTTGCAAGATTTAGGGGGTTAAATGACCTCGAAATAGTGTATAAAATGACACCTCATCAAATACCCTTACACTTGGGATTTGCTTGTCCTTAAGCAAATATGCTTTTCTACCTAGACAATAGCAATATTGGGGTCATTGAACCTACTCTTTAAAATCATTTTACAACACAACCTTCTAGACCTCGTAATTAAAAGCACGGAAAGTATGTACCAGCACCTCACGTAAGTGTTTGGGATTCTCTCTTTCACTCGGGTGTATAATGATAAATTATAACAGTTATGGGAAATGAACAATTAACACTCATTACCTGTCATAGCATATAAATTGCCATAGGCTTGGTAAAAGATCAAACCTCCACCGCTAGGCCCAAGTATTGTTCATTACTATCAAATATGTCTTTTTAAAGGGTTGTGGGGTGTAGGTGTAATATAACATAAATGGAAATGAAAATGGATGGGTTATATTTTGGGGAGTGACTTTTGGGTGAATTTAGGGTGAAAGGATTAGCTAGTTATTTATACGAATACACGCTGGTTTAGTTGCTAAGCCAAAGACTCGAACAAAATATACAAACTCTACATCAATCTCTTTTCTTTTTCTTTTCTATATTTTTTTTGAATAAGATAATACATCACTTGGGGCTTATAGATGTACCCCTACACTTGAGTTTCAGAACTCATAACTAATGACCCGAATTGAGGTGGATCCATATAACATGGAGATCATTGATAAACATATGAGGGTATTAATTTAACTTTTCTTCCCCATTCTTCTGCGAAATAAATACTATCGTGAATCCTAATCATCCCAAAACAGTATTTACAAGGGTAAGGACATAGCAACCGTGTACTCAATAATTAATTTGGGTTAAAATAATAATGTACTAAAGGTGAGTACATACAAGGTATGCTAAGGCGATTTGGGTGTCACAATTGGTTCAAGGGTTAACAATGCTCTTCATTAATAGTTCGGCTTAACCAGAAAATTACGAGAATCGTGAAAAAGGATAGGATCGGAGGGGTGTACTAGGGGTATCCTACACTAAAAATGAGAGCATGGCAAGGGTGCGGGATAGTTATATGATCAAGGCGACCATCATAACAATTACATGTTTAAAACATGGGTTAATCCTAGTGCCTCTTATATAGCAAATCCTAATACTCACTACGTGGTCTCGGGATGCATCACAAAAACAAGTTCTAGAATTTAATATACTATCGGTACACTCATATAATTCTTTGAACCGATCTCAATGTTCCAGAAAAGGTGACAAAGATCATACGTACACATCCATAATGACAGAATAGACACATATGTCTGCATTCGAACCTTAACTCGAAATTGCTAAAGGTAGAATCACATTGGGTATCAAAAATGGATACCCGAATTCCTATAGATTTAAAGGCGAACCTCACATTCTTGGGATGGAATTCTGAGGGTTTTTGTGCTAGTCATATAAATTCCTATTCATGAAACGCTATTAATACTCGGTTTTTGTCGGTATATGTTATAAATTTTTTTTAATTTTGGTTAAAATTACCGTATATGCTATGTTACGACATATTACTCATCATTTTAAGGAACAAGCAAATGACAATTGAAGGAATAGTTTCTAAGGCTTATTTCCCCCCACACTTAAGTTGAACATTGTCCCCAATGTTCTATAAAAGTACCCGTAAAAACAAATAAAGGGAAAAGAAAACAAGTAAAAGAAATGATGAGGTGTCATTTTATATACTTTTTCAGGGTCGTTTAACCCCCTAAATCGTGCATTTATGCCTAAAATAGGTACTTAATCATTCCTTTTTCAGGTATTTAGCATTTGGAAGGCATTTGGAGGAAATACATGTGACTTGGGCTCATTTAGAGAAGAAACGGACGAGACTACGGACCTACACCGACATCTCTCAAGAATATGTTCTCAGCGGCTGGAGACGGCGTCACATATTACACGTGACACCGTCACAACTCTTACCAAGACGGTGTCACAAGAATCCACAATGGTGTTAGAATACACGACCCAGCCCATTATCTAGAATATTCTATTCATGATGGCGTCACGATTAAAACGAGACGCCGTCACATCGATTTTCCTATATATACAAATCCGTTTTTAGGGTTTTAAGTGTGTAACTTTAGAGTAAAAGAAAGGGACAAACCCTAGTTTATTTAGCAGCTGTTAGGGACAATTTTAGGGCCTCAAAACCCTATTGTACTCTCTTCAATTCATTTTTTAATCAAGTAAGACTATCTTAATCATTCAATATGTCTTGTTGTGTGATTCTTATTTGTTCTTGCTTTATCTTTAACATGCTTGGCTAAACCTTTTATTGTGTTTATTTATGATTGTATGAAACCTAGAATGTGGATCTTAGTGGTGTTGCTTCTTGTGATGAATATGTATGTTAGGTCTTAGAAAACCAGTTTTTGTCTGTATCGCTGTTAATATGTCCAGGAAAACATGATTGTGTAGAAAGGATACCATCGAGTAACAGTCTTCATACTACCTTGCCCCTTATATAGTTGATCCACTCTTAATATATTTTAAATGCATTTAATATACTCTTAGGGGCCTTGTAATAGTCTTCATACTACCTTACTTATGCGTTGCCTTAATGGAATATTAAATTGACGACGAGTTCGTGTAATTCGTTCATGACTTAGGAAATAGTTACATAGATTATCATAAGTGTGACAAAGCAACAACACCAAGAGAAGTAATCTAGGGAGTAATACATGATTAAATAAACACAATCTTTTATTATATTGTTATCACCAGTAGCTTAGTTTATATTTAGTTTATTAGCTAAAACCAACCAATCTCTTAAACATATGATTTACCTGCTTTCATAGAATATAAACACAAAAAGAATTTTCTCTCAACCCCTAGAATTCTGTTAGACCGTGATCAAGCCTTCCCAACCCATTCCCCGAGTGAACGATAACAACCCCCCGAGTCTTGCCTATACCACTACTACAACGATTAGGTGCTCTGCCTAGAGAGTTGTAAAAATTCGTGTTGAAGTCCTACGATGTCCGCATTAAGTTTTTAGCGCTGCCGCCTAAGGAATAGTTAGGTTTTGATCATAGTTTAGCTTTGTTCTACTCGCCTGAATCCTTTCAAGTGAGAATTTAATTCCGCATATTAGCTTTATTATAGTCTATCTTTTCTTTGTGTTATCTGTCTCGTAAATCTGTCACCATGACGCGTAGTACCGTTAATAGGTTAACAAAACCTCTCGACAAACCCGAAAGAGAATTCTGAAGGCCTAGGAAAGCCGCCATGCGTTCACATCAAAATGAATATCTTGCTATAGCCGGAAGAAACCTCTTTGATGATGAAGCACCCTCTTCCAACAACACTGGAGCCAAACTGCCAACGCCTCCTAAAACCTTACAAGAACATTCTCGTCCTAATTCCTTCGGTTTCCGAAATCCAATCACTTTTCCAACCGAACAAACGGGAAGAATCATCAACTCACGCGACATCTGGTTGATTCAAAGCACATGCACATTTCAAGGATTGAGAAATAACGACCCTCTCCGTCATGTTAAGAACTACTTAAGTATCGTCGATAATATACAAGATGACGGAGCAACAAGGGATACATCTAGGTTAAGATTCTTCCACTTCTCCCTCAAAGGAAAAGCGATAGAATGGCTTAACAGAATACCCCCCACTCAAATCACGACGTGGGATCAGCTCATGTCACGATTCCTTGACCATTTCTTTCCAGTAGGACATACCTCGACCCAGAGAGACTTAATCCTCCGATTCAAACAAGGGGACGACGAACCCATCAAAAGTGCCTAGATCCGTTTCTAGGACTTAATCAAACAAGTTCCTTATCATGGGATACATAAATGGCTTCTAGTTTAAATATTTCACAACAACATATCTCAGATTGACCTCAGGAAGCTCAATCAATTCACCCAGTTCTGCTTCATCTCTCTTACTGAAGAAGAAGGATAGAATCGAATAGAAGAATACGTCCATTACCAAGACGATCTATGGGACGAACAATCACCATCCATGAACGTCTCTTACATTTTAGAAGCAATGCAACCTACACTCAGGGGGCGTTTAAAAAGGGCATGTAATCAAATCTCTTTCCTTGAAACACCCACTCGAGAGGTTGGGCTAAGAAACCTCTACCTGATTTATGATTACTGCGAAGGATCCCATGAGGCTAATGAATGTGAGCAAAACAACCTGTCCGAACAGGTATGCTTGTATGGATGAGACATCTACAATGATCCTTCCCTTCTACGGTTCTATCAGAACGACGATACCTCACCATGGGGGAACAACAAACGTAAGGAAAAGGGAGAGGATGACCCCGAATGGATTGTTAGAAGTAAGTTTGAAGACAATCTCACCAACTTCATGCTCGAAAAGAAGTCTCACACAAAAGGGATAGGAGATATACTTATACAACACCGTAAGGAATTGCATGAACAATACTCCCAAATTCTCTCAGCAATCAACAAAAGTGAAACTCCTGAATCTGAAGCACCAACTTTCGCCATAACAACTAGATTAGGAATTAGCACATAAGACCCACCTTTTCTAGCCCCGCCACGACCAGCGACTGACAACTTCACCTAGGGGGAAACCAAAAAAGAAGGGCCTGAGGGCGCAGAACCAAGCATTTTACAAGAACCCGCCCCTCGGTCATCCATCCTTTACCAACCTTCCAAGACATCCAATCTACCTTTTCCTTCCAGATTAAAGAAGCAGAAGAGGGATGACGAGGATGGGTGGCTTCTCTTAATCTTTAAGCAAATTCATATCAATCTACCATTCCTTGAAGCTATGATTCACATGCCAAAGGGAGCCAAAGTTTTAAAAGATCTACTTTCGCATAAGGAGAAACTTGAGAATGCGGCCTCCTCAATCAAACTTAGTGAGGAGTGTTCCGCTATTATTCAAAAGAGTCTGCCACAAAAGGAAGGAGACCCAGGAAGCTTTATACTGCCATGTCTCATCGGACCCCTGGCAGTAAAGAACGCCCTGGCTGATTTAGGGGCAAGTATAAATCTCATGCCACATTCACTCTTCCGACAATTAGGGATTTCTAAACTCAAACCAACTAAAATGAGTATTCAGCTGGCCGATCGGTCTATCAAATACCCCATCGGGGTCTGCGAGAATCTATTGGTAAAAGTAAGCAAATTTATCTTCCTATTCAATTTTGTAGTTTTAGAGATGGACGAAGACGAGTTAGTTCTGATCATTTTAGGACGACCCTTCCTCGCCACAGCAAGAGCTTTAATCGACGTACACGGGGGAAAATTGAGTTTAAGGGTCGAAAGTGAAACCATTACCTTTAACATCGAGAAATCTATGAAATCCAAACACTCCCGCAACGATTACCTATACTGCGCCGATCACACCGCTAAGCTGGTCCAGGAACAATGGATCGACACAGTAAATCATGACGGAAAATGGATTGAAGAAGAAGAAGAGGAAGATTCTAACAAAGCACTCGTTGTTTCTTTCTACCCGAGGACAAAGCCAGTGAAACTACTCGAATGAAAAGCCTTAGAGAACCGACTAAAACCATCAAGTGTGGAACCACCCAGACTTGAATTAAAGGAATTACTCGAACACCTTGAGTACGCTTTCCTCTAAGAAAACAGCCAACTCCCCGTGGTTATCTCATCCGCATTGTCCACCAATGAAAAAACTAGACTCCTCGAGGTTCTTTGAATTCATAAAGGGGCGATCGCTTGGAGTATTATAGTCATTAAAGGGACCGACTCATCCTTCTGTACTCACAAAATCCTCATGGAAGACGAGTTCAAACCAAGTGTCCAACCTCAAAGATGAGTTAACCCCAACATCAAGGAGGTGGTAAAAAAGGAAGTCATAAAACTCCTTGACGCAGGGTTAATCTATCCCATCTCTAACAGTCCTTGGGTAAGCCCCGTCCAGGTTGTCCCAAAGAAGGGAGGAAAAGGATATGACGTAGTGAAAAATAAGAAGGATAAACTCATCCCGGAACGAACCGTCACCGAATGGCGCGTATGTATCGACTATCGTAAATTGAACAACGCAACCCGAAAAGATCACTTTCCACTTCCGTTCATCGATTAGATGCTCGAACGATTGGCTGGGCATGAATACTACTACTTCCTAGACGGGTTTTTTTTGGATACTTTCAAATCCCTATCTCCCCTGAAGATCAAGAGAAAACCACATTCACCTGCCCTTACGGGACCTTCGCATACAAATGAATACCCTTCGGATTATGCAATGCCCTAGACACTTTTCAATGTTGTATGACAGCAATATTCCATGAGCTAATCGAGCATAGCATGGAAGTATTCATGGACGATTTCTCCGTCTTTGGTAGTTCTTTCGACCACTGCCTCAAAAACCAGGAGAAGATGCTAAAAAGGTGCGAGGAAACTAACCTTATATTGAATTGGGAAAAATGCCACTTCATGGTAAAGGAAGGAATCATCCTCGGCCATAAGGTCTTGGGTTCTGGGATTGAGGTCGATAAATCAAAATTTGAGGCAATCTCCAAACTACCATATCCAACGAATGTGAAAGCCATTAGAAGCTTTCTAGGACACGCTGGTTTCTATAGAAGATTCATAAAAGATTTCTCACAAATCGCACGCCCGATGACCTAGCTCATAGTTAAAGATGCACCATTCAACTTCTCTGAAGAATGCATCAAAGCATTCGACATATTAAAACATGAACTGACACAGGCACCAATCATGATCAAACCAGATTGGTCATTACCATTTGAAATCATGTGCGACGCAAGTGATTATGCTGTTAGGGCAATACTAGGACAAAGGATCGACAAACATTTCAAGCCCATACACTACACCAACAAAACAATGAACGAAGCACAAGAAAACTACACAACTACCGAAAAGGAGCTTCTGGCTGTTGTCTTTGCATTCGACAAATTCTGTCAATACCTAGTCTTATCCAAGACCATTGTTTTCACATATCATTCTGCCCTGCGATATCTATTCACAAAACAAGATGCAAAACCACGCCTAATTCGATGGATCTTGCTGCTTCAAGAATTCGATATCGAGATCCGTGATAAGAAAGGCGCCGGAAATCTAGCAGCTGATCATCTCTCCCGACTCGAGAACCCTGACCTTGGGATGCTAACCAGGGATGAGATAAGAGACTTATTTCCTGAAGAGCGATTGATGGTAATCTCCGACAAGAATAACGAACCGTGGTATGCCTACTATGCTAACTATTTAGCTAGTCGAGTACTGTCCTTCCGATCCACCCGTCAAGAGAAACAAATTCTTCAGCGATTTGAGGCATTACTTTTGGGATGAGCCCTTCCTATTAAAATAGTGTGCTGACCGAAAAAGCTGTTGTAACCTACCCAAAACTTCATTTTTCCCGCCCCAACAAAACCCAGGTGCGATAGGACGTGTCTCATACCTTCTCCCTGCAAACACACAACACACCTAGATAAATCAATATTCAAACCACTCCTCCACTATTTCCCCCCCCCCCAGCTGTAATAAGTGCCATGTTGGTATCCCACAGACCTTTCCAACTTTTCGATGGCTAAGATTGACTCCAAAGAAGCACAAAAGAAATTGAAGGCTGGGATTTGTTTTAGAATCACCTCACACAACAAGCACACTTGGTTTTTGCTCTCACAAAAGAAGCACAAGCTGCAAGTCCAAGAGAAGAAGACTTCGCTATAAATAGGAGCGTTTTGTAAGCCTTGGAGCAACAGTTTTTAATCTAGAATATCGTAGCTTAATTTTCAATAAACGTAGCTTATGTCATTCTTAAAGTCATTTACAGCTTACTTTCAAAGCTTTGTAACACTATCCAAGTTTTCATGCAAATTGAGGTTTTAAGTCACTTATTAATTCCAAGTGTTAAGTTTCTAATTGTGTTGTTTTGTGTTCAAAAAAGGCTCTCAATACAGCTTGTTTATAAGCTGCTTTTAATACGTAAAACCTAAAATCACCACAAAATACACCACAGCTTATTTTATGGATGATAAGCCAGTACTGGATGGGCTTATGGACACTCACTAGCTTGTTATTTATACAAGCTAAAGCTTGTTAAACTCTTAGTTTAACCCTTTTTGAGCAAGGGTTTGTAAAAATTTCACTTCTCTTGTTTCTCTTATTTACTGCAGAACTGCTTATAGTGCTTAGTTGTTAGTTTAAAAGTGACTTATGCACATTTCCAATTTAGTACTGGTAGTAATGCTTATTAAAACTGTTGGTTGATTTACTTATTTAAGTGCTTCTTCTAAATTGAAGTCTGCTTATAAATAGCATTATTTGTTATTTTGATAATCTGTTTTTAATAAATTAAGGATCAAATCGCTTAATTAAAAAGAAATGATTTTTGAAAACTTTCAGGGGTATTTTCAACTAGCAGTACTAACTCCAAGTTAGTAACGGCTAGTTCTCATTGTTAACGTTTTAAATGCTAGCAGTACTAGCTTAACTAGCAGTACTAACTCAAGTTAGTACAGTTAGTTAAAATGTTAGTACTAGGTGGAGTTACATTTTTTTAGCTCATCCGCTTATTATTTCTGCTTATTTAAGAATTTCTTAGCTTTTATAGTAGATTAAACAATTTTCCTGTACTGTCTTTTAGGAGTAACGTATTTAAAGCTATCATTCGCCTTATCCCAAAGCAATTTTAGAGTTGATCAGATTGTAGCTTTTAGCGTATTTGTCATTTTAAGTTTAAACTAGTTCTTATTCTTATGCCTGAGTGCTTATTAGGGTTAGTTAAATATTTGTTTTAGCTTATTTGCTTTTTTCTTGTTTCATTGTGTTTTGTTAAAGCTAGCAGTACTAACCTTAAGCAACCAGTACTAACTCCAAGTTAGTACTGTTAGTTAATACTGTTAGTACTGCTGAGTTTTTCTTGCTTAATTTAGCTTAATTGCTTGAATTGCATATTTAGAGTTAGCTTAGCGTATTGATGTATCTTAAGCTATTTTGAGCTTAGTTGTGGTCTTAGTAAAAAGTAAGTGTTTTTACCATTCCTAGCTTTTAGGCCTGCTCTAGCTTATTTTCCTTGCTTCTCTTCTCGTGCATTTGCTTATTAGTGTTAGTACCCAATCATTCCTTGTCATATTCAAACATCGATTATCAATTCGTCTTTCGATTTTCCATTCAAGCCTCGTTGGGACATAACGACCCGGAGACACCCTATACTACTTCCGGTTTCATTGGTCTCGCGGATTCTGATCCTTGTTGTGTATTTATATTTATTGTATAAATAAAAAGGTGAGAAAAGCAAGTCAACATCGTTTTACGGATCACTACTAATCGCATGCGATACCTACTTTACCAAACAAATGCAAAAACGTGACTGATTAGGTGGATCCTGCTACTCTAAGAATTTAATATCGAGATCCACGATAAGAAAGGTGCTGAAAACCTCGCAGCCGATCTCCTCTCCCTACTTGAAAACCCTGATCTAGGGAAGCTGACCAAAGCCGAAATAAGGGACTTATTCCCTAAAGAACGACTAATGGCAATCTCTGATAAAAACAATGAACCTTGGTATGTGATGACATCAAATAACGTTACTTTTATAGCATCATTTATCCAATGTAAATAACCCATTTTGTATAATTTATGCAAAGAATTGTTACTTAATCGTTTATATTTGAGAATTGCAGTAATTATGGAGTAGTTGGTAAAGATTAGCAAAAAGGCATGCATTCTGGAGCTTAAACGAAGACATTTGAAGATTACTGTTCTGACATCCAATACGCCATCTCCATCAGAATATACAGGCCGTATCTTGTGCCTGCACTATCACTAAAGACACAAAGGAACACGACTTACACGCCGTATCCAAGAAAGACAATACCTGTATTCAATCTATAGAAATAAAGTATTCAAAAGATATCGAGATGTGGCCTACTCCAAGAAAACCTCAATATGCCACCAATACGCCGTATTAGCCATATTTCCAGACCTTATAAATAGAAAAACCTAAAAACAGGTTTTCAGTGTGCTAAATCAAATTTTTGATACCTAAACCATAAAAGTTGCTTTTTAAGAAGAGCAGAAGAGGTCTTGCAAAACGAATTATTCCATAAGAAACAACTTGTAAATCTCTCTACTCTTGTGATTGTCAGTTTTGGTATCATTCGTTAACTCGTTAGTTTACCTTGGCTAAATTATTACTTTTGTATTGATTATGACGTGTTTAAAGGCTAATACCTTCGGGTATTAGCCATTATTATGAAGATCTAAATGTTTGGTTTGTTTATCTCGATTTCTTAATTTATCGTTGAATGCTTGTTTATGTTTATCAATATACTTGTTTACGTGCTTTTGTATGCGACCCATCATTCAACTGGATCTAGTGATACGGACCAAGTAATCTAGATGCCGGGATGGCTCTCCATATAGTGATTAATACATCTAGACCAATAGGATCACGAATAACGACCTATCTTTGCCTTTAGATTAGTGAGCTTAGTTGGACCGGCAGGTGACCCTTGGGATCAACGAGTACGTTCTTAATTAATCGGTAAAGACTTGGTTGGTGGACTACTGGTGTATGAATTGCCATTAAGCAGTAAGTGGGTAAAGTCTCTATGAGCTAGGGTTTAACAAGATCACCATTGCTTTAAACCCTAAGATAGATTATAATCAGCAAATAAGGATGTTTTATGCGGATGCGTTTAAATGTGACAAAATTCTACGTGTCTAGGTTTAAGGAAGAAGTACCACCTTAATCTTAAGAATGATATGCCGCCTTGAGATAAGAAATCATTGCACTAAATAAACAAACCAGCGTTCTAATCGGATTAATGATGGCTAATATAGTTTTCTTATATTTGGCTCAACCGCTCTTTTATCTTTTGTTAATTTGCTTGCGTGTGTTTTAGTGTCTTGAATTGGTTTTAGACACCACAAAACCCGTGCCAGTCTCTCAGGCTGAAAACCCCCCTTATCCATTAGATTTAGGATTAACATAGGTTTGGCATAGGTTTAACATAGATTAGAACTAACTTAGATTAGAAAACCAAAATATTAATAAATTAAAAGTGTTTCTCGCTCTTAGTGATCAACACCCTACTTACCACGAAACTCTCATCGATCGGGTACACTGCCCGTTAAAGTGTTGTTTTTGGTAAAGGCGGCAAAATATAAATTTAAAACTTGAATCATAAATCAAAACCACACAACGACACATCAATATTTCTTTGAGTTTTAGGAGTAAATTACAAATATGCTCCTTGTGGTTTGCTCAGATTGCACATTTAGTCTCCACTTTTGCAAAAGTCTAGGCGGCCTCCCTATGGGGAAACCTTTGCTCCATTTTGTTCCCTCGTGACTAACGAAGTTAAAGTTTACCAGTCATATCCATATACTCAAAGGGTAATTTGGTCTCTCTTTGTGGTCCCAATCTGTTTATTTCAAAGTGCAAAAATGGTCCCATGTGAGTATTATATATAAAGTACACATATGTCTTTTTTATCAAATATAAATGATGAGGTGTTATTTTATACACTATTTCGGGGTCATTTAACCCCCTAAATCATGCAAATATGCCCAAATTATGTACATAATCATTTGTTTTTAGATTTTTAGCACTTGGATGGCATTTAGAGGAAATACATGTGACTTGGGCTCATTTGGAGAAGAAACGAACAAGGCTAAAACTCTACACCATTTATCTTGAAGAATTGTGAATAAATAGCGTGGAGACGGCGTTGCAGGTTTCAAGCGACGGCGTCAGGATTTTCATGGTGACGGCGTCATGGATTTGACGACGGCGTCAGGACGTAGCCGACTTAAAATGGCTCTAAAAGATTCCACTTGGCGACAGCGTCACGACTACAACACGACGCCGTCGCGATACTTTTCTTATATATACAAAACCGATTATAGGGTTTTTAGTGTGTAACTTTGTATAACTTTTGGGAGACGAACCCTAATCATTCTAGCAGCTTTTAGGTCGTCTTTAGGGCCTCAAAACCCTATTCTAACTGACCTTAATCCATGTTTTAATCAAGTAAGATTGTTTATCTTTAATCATTCAATATCTCTATGTGTTGTTTGATTGATTTATGTTCTTGCTTTCTTTATAACATGCTAGGCTAAACCCTCCTTTGTATTTACTTATGATTGTATGAAACTTAGATTGTAGATCCTTTTAATGTTGCTTCTTGTGATGGATGTGCGCATTAGGCTTTAGAAAACTATCCATAAGATATTAAAGTGGCATAGACGTCTAGGGAAACGTGAGTGTGTAGAAAGGATACCATCGGTAACAGTCTTCATACTACCTTACCCCTAATATGGTTGATCCCTCTTAAGATATTTCAATTGCATTTAATATACTCTTATGGTCCTTGTTATAGTCTTTATACTACCTTACTTGTGTATTGCCTTAACGAAATATTAAATAGACGGCGGGTTCGTGTAATTCGATCATGACTTAAGAAATACTTACACAGATTATCACAAGTGTGACAAAGCAACAAGATTAGGAGAAGCAATCTAAGGAGTAGTACATGATTAAGTAAATACATCTTTTTATCATAAAGTTATCACCAGTAGATTAGATTATATTTAGTTTAATTAGTTAAACAAACCAACCTCTCAAACCAATGATTTTTACTGCTTTCTATAAAATAAAAATACAAAAAGAATCTTCTCTCAACCCCGTAGACCTCTATTAGATCTTGATCGAGCCTTCCCAACCTATTCCCCTAGAGAACGATAACAACCCCCGAGTCTTGCCTATACTACACTACAACGATTAGGTGCACTGCCTAGGGAGTTGTAAAACTTCTTGTTGAAGTCTAACGACAACCGCATCAAGTTTTTGGCGTCGCTGCTTGGGGAATAGTTAGGTTTTGACCTTTGTTTAACTTAGGTCTATTCGCTTGCTTCCTATCAAGCGAGAATTTTATTATTAGTATACTAGCTTTCTTGTACTTTATCTTTTCTTTGTGTTATTTGTTTCGTAAATCATTTTCATCAACCACCATAGGAGACGAAAATCCTATCCGTACTCTTGGAGATTACTCTAGACCTAGCCATGAGGGCTACAGGAACACCATTGAGCTCCCCGAAGGGAACAATGCGGTACCTCTTCGATCCGACACCATCCGGTTGGTGCAAAACGGATGCTCATTCCATGGACTTCGGTTCGAGGATCCAAACCAACATCTCAAGGATTTCTTAAAAGTTGTGGACTCACTAGACCTTGATGTTGCAAATAAGGAAAGAACGCGTCTGCATTTATCTCAATTTTCCCTTCGCGATCAAGCTAGCAATTGGCTTGAACGTCTTCCAGCAGGATCCATCTCCACATGGGAGGATCTTACTACTCGTTTCCTTACTTAATTCTTTCCATCAGGAAGGACTGTAAAACTCTGTAACGACATCCTAATGTTCCAACAACATCAAGGAGAGACTCTTTCTGAAGAATGGACTCGTTTTAAGGACTTACTCCAAAAAGTCCCTCGTCATGGCATTGATCTTTGGCTCCAAGTCCAAATCTTTTATGACCATGTCAATCTCGCCATAAGATGAACCATCGATCAATCGGCCAGTGGTAAGCTTCATGATAGAAACGCCGAAGAATCCTGGGCATTATTAAAGGATCTCGCTCTCTATGACAACGAAAGTTAGAACGACCCAAGGGACTTCGCTAAGCCGGTCAAGGCAATCTCTCTGCCTCAAGATGTCCCGAGTACATCTGACCGTCGTCTCATCGAGCTCTAAAATCAAGTCCAACGCTTGATGGAAGCTCATCTTGCTCCTAAGCAACTTATTCAAGTAAACAAAATCACTTCTTTATGTGAGATCTGCAGTGATCCCCACGACACTCAGTACTGCATGGAAAATCCCAGGCAAGCTTTTGTCGACTATGCGTCCTCGCATACCGACGAAGCAGGAGGTAAGTAGTTCACTATGAACCAAGGACCAAGAAGCTTTAACGAAGCCGCCAATGCTTGGAATGGGAAGCCAAACTTTAACTGGGCACGCGCCTGAACATTCACAAGCCCACAGAATGGCTCGTTCTCCACCTACTCATCTAGTTACCAAATGAAGCTTGAGAAGGTATTAATTGATTTTGACTCTCATCAAGAGAAGAGACTATCTAGCCTCGAAACTCAACTTGGACAACAGTAAGACGACATGATTAGTAAAATTAATCTTTTGTAGAAGGCCGTTTCTGAAAAGCTTGATGACACGCCCACTCATAACACTGTAGGAAACCCTGCGGCTCAAATGAATTTCGCGTCCACAAACTACCCTACAAAAGAGGAACTTCGAGGGAAAGGAATCAAAAGTCTATCAAAGTTACTCTCCCTGAAATATTTGTCTCAATCATCCTTAGTAAAACAAAATAGAAACCCCTCATCCCCAAAATGGGTTCACTTTGTTAATTCAATCATTATTCTAAATAAGGAAGATGAAGCTAAGGAAGCGGGAAGTGTGAAGTCTAGTGCAACCGAGAACAAGGATCACGAGATGACAGTTGAAAAGGAAGAGGAGTTCAAGAAACTGAAGAAGAAACCGAAGAAGAAGAGGATAATAACCGGAACATTTTGACACTTTCCCCACTATGAAAGAATTAAGGTATCACGAATGGCTCTTGAAAAACCCTCAGCCCCCATGGGTAAAGGCCAAGATTTGGACCGGGAACTTAAATAACGTAAAGTTTTCTTGCATGATTGGTCACATTGATAAAAAGCAAGCATATTTAGATGTAGAATCACTGGTCAATGTAATGTCCAGACTTCATTATAATTGGATCATGAGTAATAGGTTGGATCCAAGAAGGAAATAGTCAAACCTTAAGAAAATTTTCAATTTTATGGGGAGAGTCAGGGGGTTAAAAGTTTTTATTGGGAACTTGACTTACGAATGCGATTTCATGGTGCTCGAGGATACCACTAGTGTCATAGATCAAGATCTAGGTTCAGTGGTATTTGGAAAACCGTTCGTGGAAACGACCGGGCTCATGTATGATATGAAGGAAGGGACAGTCGTGTTTGAAAAAGATAAGGAAAAGATCATGTTTAAAATGCATCACAAAATGGAAATGTTCAACCACATAGATTTTACGAACATAAAAATCGATCGCATACCTCCTTTTATCATAGAAAATGACGATGATAACAGTAAAAAAACCCACTACTCATATAGCTTAGATTTAGGACCCGAATACAAGTATGACGAAAATGTGTGCAGAGCCATTCAAAGCTTGATAACCATGAAGGCCATAAGAAACAAAGGAGAATTCACGTAGGACGTGTGACTTCGAGTCTAGCTACAAGACTAGTAAATAAAGAAAAGCGCTTCTTGGGAGGCAACCTAATATTTATTTTCCCGCATATTAGGAGTGTCTTGTGTTTTAATTCTTTATCATTTATTCTTTTATGTTTGAATTATTTTTGTAATCATGCTTTGTTTTATTTTTAACTTCGTCTTATTGACAATCAAATGTATTTTACATTAAATAAGTGTAGGGGAAATTATCTGGTTTATAAGAACCAATTCAAACATATAAGATAAATTATTTAGATTAATTCGCGTCAGTTTCGAGTCATATTATTGTAATGATTAATCTCAGGTTTTATGCAGTGTTTTACACAAGATATAACTAATAAAATTATGTGCAGGAAGTTTTTCAAGAAAAACGAAGAAAAAATCTTTACAGTGGTTAGAGATGGCGTCAAGATTAATCCTGACGGCGTCACGCCCCCAGCCATGTGAAAATTCGAAAATTTTCAATTATTTTCGAAAATAGATTGTGCAATATCTAAAATTTGTAATTATCTTGTAAACCTGCAGAAACCTATGACTACATCATCACTTTCATCTTATCTTTACTGCTTTAATAGAGTCAACCCTAAAGTTTTGTTGTATATATATCTATCCAGCCAATTTTACGCTTGGTGTAGTTGTCTTTGTCTTTGATTTACATGTTATATTTGATGAGAAGAAGCTTGGAAGTTCTTAGGGAGTTTCGTTAGACGATTCTTGGAGGACGATTTAACAAGTTATCGCATATTTCTTCTCTATTATTGAGCAAACCAGGGGAGCACTAGTTTCTTTTACTTGATTTCTTTTCTCTTTATTCGTTTTTACAGGTACTTCTAAAGAATATTAGGGACAATGTTCAACTTAAGTGTAGGGGGAAATAAGCCTTAAAAACAATTCCTTCATTTGCCATTTGCTTTGTCCTTAAAATGATGGGTAAATTATCGAAACATAGCATAGACGATAATTTTAACCAAAATTTAAATTTTTCTATGACACATACCGACGAAAACCGAGTAGTAATTGCGTCTCACAGATAGGAATTTATATGACTAGCACAAAAACCCTCATAATTCCACCCCAAAAATGTGAGGTTCGCCTTTAGATCTATAGGAATTCGGGTATCCATTTTTGATACCCAAGATAGTTTATACCTTTAGCTTGTTCAAGTTAAGGTTCGAATGCAGTCATATGTGTCTATTCCGTCGTTACAGATGTGTACGTATGGTATTTGTCGCCTTTTCTAGAACATTAGTATCAGTATTAAATTATATGAGTGTACTGGTAGTGTATTAAATTCTAGAACTTGTTTATGTGATACATCCTGAGATCGCATAGTGAGTATTAGGATTTGCTAGAAGAGAGGCACTAGGATTAACCTATGTTTTAAACCTGTAATTGTTATGATGGTCACCTCGATCATATAACTATCCCACACCTTTGCCATGCACTCGTTTTTAGTGCATGGTACTCCTAGTATAACCCTTCGAGCCTATCATTTTCACGGTTCTCGTAATTTTCTGGTTAAGCCGGACTATTAATGAAGAGCATTGTTAACCCTTACAACTAATTGTTACACCAAAGTCGCATTAGCCTACCTTGTATGTACTCACCTTTAGTACATTATTGTTTTAACCCAAGTTAATTATTGAGTACACGGTTGCTAAGTCCTTATCCTTGTAAATACAGTTTTAGGACGATTGAGATTCATGGTAGATCAATTTATAGAAGAATTGGGAAGAAAAGTTGAGTCAATACCCCATATGTTGTCAATAATCTCCATGTTATTTTGATCTAACTCAATTCGGGTCATTAGTTAGATTGTAATTATCAAGTATGTAAAAGTTCAAGTGTAGGGGTGCCTTATAAACTCCCATGATGTATTATATGTTTAAGCAATGGCAGAGCAAAAGTGTGCGAAAAAAATGAGAAAAAGAAAGAAAAAAATTCAAAAATATATATATATATATATATATATATATATATATATATATATATACATATATACATATGAGTTAGGATCAAATGAGAAGTTTTATTAAAATAAGAAGAATAAGAAGTAACTATAATCGCATATCTAAGATGCACCGACTTAAATTAGATGCATCTCTATATTCTTAGATGCATTATAACGCATCATAATGTCTTTTCAAGCTTTTAATTAGATGCATATACGTATATTAGATGCATTTAATGATTTCTCATGTTTTTTGTTCCTCTACATGTGCCGAAATCATGAAAATCAATTTGCACCATCTACACATCAAATTAATTTTCAAAACTCAAAATGGTGCATCTAAATAAATAGAAATGCATCTAATGCAAGTCGTTGCATCTCAAATGTGTGGTTTTAATCACTTCTCACCACTTCTTATTTTAATTTACTTCTCACTGGATCCCTACTATATATATATATATATATATAAGTGAAAAAATAATGTACGGGCTGCCATTTGCTTATGTTTATGTTTATCATAGAGTCAAGAAAAGAAAAAAAAAAGAGATTGATGTAGAGTTTTGTAGAGTTTGTATATCTTTGTCCGAGTCTTTGGCTTAGCAACCCAACCAGCGTGTATTCGTATAAATAATTAGCTAACCCTTTCACCCCAAATTCACCCAAAAGTCACTCCCCAAATGTATCTGATAAGTGTAGAATACACATATCCATTTGTACCTAAAATAACCCAATTAAACCCAAAACAGACCAAAAATGGCAAAAATATGCTTGTATTTGTGTTTTGTGTGTGCAGGTACGGATATATCAAAAATCACAAGAAAACAGTCAAAAACGGGCAAGCACGGACACGAGAATCAGAAGAGTACAAAAAGAAGCCAAAGAATCAAAGCCGAAGCCAGAAAAGTCAAGCCTCAGTCAAATCCAGTCAAAGAAAAGTCAACTCATGGTCAACAGAAGTCAACCACAAGAAGACAAAACCCAAAATGATCCAAATAAGTCCTTTACTTTTCAAAAGTTACAAAAATAGTCCCTGGGCCTTATTGGGCCTGAAAAACCCTAAATGGGCCTCACCCGGATTCATAAGCCCAAAGCCCTAGCCCATTATCTTTTCTATAAACCACAAGGACTGAAGTTGCTATTTTCAAAAGTTATTTTACACTATACTTTGATAAAACAAAGAGAGGGACTGAAATTGCATTTTGTCCAAAGTTTAAAAATAGTTAACCCGTTTTCAGTTGTAAAAAGGCGCGAAGGCCTTTTTACTATTCATCGTCTTCTACAAATCACCACATGGGTAAAATCAAGGGGCAAACGTCAATAAAGGGGTTAAATGGTCAATTCAGAAGCTTGTTAGCACAATGATAGGGAGATTTCAGTCAAATCAAAGGAATTATGAAGCTCACACTCAATTAAGGCCACGTCAGACATGGTGAAAGCACAAGGGAGAAGTGGGATTTACTCTATTTTCACTCACATAAGTAGCACAATGTGTCACATCAAGGATTGCCAGCTTGGCAATCCGCGTGACTACCTTGTGATCCAACGAACCATAATGAAGATCCAATGATTGGGAAAATCGTGTGGAGATGATTGAAAGAAGTGTAGAGCAAGGCAAGAGGGACTAGAAGCTTCATCAGTGGCTATATAAAGCCCTCACTATCAAACACAGCTGCATCTTTTCTTTTCTAGTTTTTCTTTAAAATAGCTTAATTTTTGCTTATTGTAATTTCATTTTTAATGAGTTGTAATTTCCTTTTAAGAGTAATGTAATTCAGTTTTTATTAATAAAAGTTAGTTTTAAATTGTCATAAGCTCTCATTTCTATTCTAAATTTTCCTCACTTTTACTCATAAAACCTCAATAAGCTTTTATAAGCCCAATTC
This sequence comes from Tanacetum coccineum, assembly GCA_026074375.1. Lineage (NCBI taxonomy): Eukaryota > Viridiplantae > Streptophyta > Magnoliopsida > Asterales > Asteraceae > Tanacetum > Tanacetum coccineum. The sequence continues at coordinate 5,711 of BQNB010032432.1, read as the reverse complement.
AGCTCTCATGAGTCTATAAGCTCATGATAGAGCTCAACTAGTCTTAATCATACTGTAATTTCAATAATCAGCTTTAAAAACCTTAATTACCTTTGCATTTTGGATTATTAGCTTATGGAAGGGGGATCTAAAAGGGAAGGATCCCCATGGACTTATACCCTAGCTTATTAATAAGCTAGGGAGCTTGTAGCTGCCTTGATTGGTTCCTCTTGTTTAGCTAGAGGTGATTGGTAAGTTTCTCTTTTAATTCCTTTAATTCTAGCCTTAAATAGTGGTCTTATTGCTTCCTATATTTAGATCTGCTTATTTGCTTATTAATTTTGCTTATTATTGCTTATTTGTGTTTTATTTAGCTTATTAGTAACATTAGTTCATCTGTTTTTGCTTTTCATAACCAAGAACATAGTTTTTATATAAACTGTCATATAAGCTTAAAAATCCTAAAAAGAAGTTAGATTAGTTAATTAGATCTCTGTCTAAGCTTTTTAGTTGTTAGTTTATGCTTAATAAGTTAGTTAAAAGCTGTTTATCATCTGGTAATCAAGTTAGGCTAGGTAGATTACATTTTCAAAACTTTATAAGAATCTGTCAAAGTTATAAGGGGTGTTTGGCATAAGCTAATTTGACTTCAATTAGTCAAAGGTTTTTGTGCAATTTAGGTGTGTCAGCTTTGGTTTCATTTTTAATCATTAGAAAAGAAGATTTTAAAGGTTAGTTTGCAATAATGAGAAGGTTTGAGCTTATTTTGTGTATGTCAGCACCAGGGGAGCAAATCCTTGGAATTTGATTATTAAAATTTGAAGCAAAGCTCTTTAAGCTTTTGTGTGTTTAAATTGTGTTTGTACACACTCAAATTGAGTGAGTTATGCAGGAGTAACCACTAGGGTGTCCTGTATCTGTCTTTTAGCCTTTGTCATTTGCACTAGCAGTGGTAACTTAAGTTACCACTGCTGTCACCTTTAAGTTCAATTTAAACTAGCAATCTTAGGATCTAGGGTTTTAAATTCAGTTTACTTTTAGTTTTGATATAGCTTAAGTTAGAATAAAACTTAATTTTCATTTTCAAAATCATTTGCTTAGGTTCATTTAAGATTAAAAGTTACAAAAATTCCAAAAAGCCAAAAAACAGTAGGTTTAAGCATTTAGCTTTTAGTTCAAGTTTTGTAGCTTATAGTTTAGGATTTTATGATTTAGTTTCTTAGCTTATATATAAGTTAAGTAGTTTTCAAAAGCTTAAGGTCCAAATTGGCTTATTGAGTTTTTTAGCTTAATTTAATTTTGTGCTTTTAAGTGTTCTTTTTGAGTTTAGGATTTTAATCATCAATTTTAGTGGCCTTTAAGTTTTTCTAGCTTAGGTTTCTTTTCATTATTAGATTAAGCAACTTATAAGCTATCTAGAACACTTTTCCTTTTTAAATTTGAGGTTAATTTGAGCTTAATATAGTTGTTTAAGTGAAAATAAGCGCAAACCTCCACTTCCTGTGACAGCTTTTTGATAAGCTGTTTTTAAGCTTATTAGTTAGTTTCAGTATAGGTCTCTTTTATAAAAGTAGCTTATTTTTGTGTCCTCTGTAAGTCCTAGTATTTAGATTTTCATAAAAGTCAAAAATAAAAAAAGAGCAAAAAGGGGTTGCCCACACTCGAACCCACGACCTCACACTTATAGACCCAACATGTTAACCAGTTTGCTACATTAGCTCATCCGTCATTGTACCTTTCCTTTAAGTACTTATACACGTTTTCATTTCCCTTTTCAATAATAAGCCATAGCTTTATAAGCTCATTTGAGGGCTTATTCGTTTAGCAAATTGGTTTTTCTTATTTTTATTGTGTTCCTGCTAGTGTTTAGGATTTACCCTGAGTTTTTTAGATTTTTCCAGCTTAAATCTTATTTTTAATTAATTTTCGAAAGTTAAAATCTTATAAAATCAATAAAAATAGAAAAAAGTTTCAGAAAAATACAAAAAAATAGTTTTTAGTTTTATAAAAAATAGCTTTAGGTTTACATCCAGTAAAATCATTTTTACACTTTTTAGATCTTAAATTTCATTTTTGAGCTTTTATTTTAAATTTTAAAAATAGGATTTTAATAATAAAAATAGTTAAAAATAGTTTTCTTTGCTTTTATAATATTTTAGACTTTTCTAAGCTTAAAAATTATTTTTCCCAATTTTTAGTACTTAATTTGCTATTTTTTAAGATTTAATTAGATTAAATTAGTTTTTAATTCATAATAAATTCAAAAATAATCAAAAAAATGTTTTTCTTTTTCCTAAAATTTTCTTTTGTCCTATCTTAGGTTTAGAAATTTAGTTTACATTTTTAGGGGTTAAATTTAGTTTACTTGCTTAATTGTCACGTTTTAATTGTTTCCCGTATTAGTTTAATTGTTTAATTGTTTTTAATTGTCCATTTTAATTGTTGCTTTAGATTATCAAATCATCCATTTGCTTATTCAAATCATAATCCAAGCTTAAACAAGGTTTCAATTTCACTAGTCGTTGGGGAAACGACCCGGGTGATCATATTTACCCGGTTTAATATACGTATTATATATTATATTATATATATTTTTGAGAGTGAAATTTCCTTAGGGAATTTTCTTAATTGCTCTTTGAAGTATCTTATCTTATATATTTTTTTGCGTGTATAAAATTGCACATCAATCTTCAAGTTTCTTTGAGTGTCTTCATTATAAGCTTCTTGAGGATTTTGTAAGCATTATCTTTGAAATTATTCTTGAACTTCAACATGATGATTTTCCTATATAAACAGGTTCTTGACTTCTATCAGCAACTCTTGAAATCATCACTAATGATATTTACAACATTAAATCTTTTCAGCAACACTTGAATAAGCAGCAACATTGACTATATGTACATCAAATCATAAAGTTTCAGTCTATTCTCATCACTTCCAGATGTGTTAACTCATGTAAGAGGTGAATCATTGAAAATTTAATGGATTTGATGTCTCTTTACCAGTTAGCCATTAACTTTGGAGTAGCCAATGTTTGGTTTATAAACCATGGTACATTGATAACCATTTCAACTCTTAGCACATGAAACATGGTGAGTTGAAATACCATATGATTTTTAGCAAATCATCAGCTATCAACGGATTTGATTAAGCCTTTACCAAGTAACCGTTTGCTCTTGGGCTAGTCAATCCTTTGGTGGAATCATGGCATCACCCTGGTGGACTAGTAACCAGTTCAACTTTTCGAACTTAAATCATTGGTAAATTGAGTACCATCCAGTTTTTGGTAAACTGTCAACCATATAAATAGATTTTCCACAACCTTTACCACAAGCCATAACCTTGTGGGCTAGCCAACTCTTTACAAACATAGATATGGTGAGTTGATAACCATACAATTTTTGGCAAATTGTCAGCCATAAATGGATTTGAGAAGTCTTTACCAAGAGCCGTTTGCTTTGGACTAGCCAGTCCTTATGTCTGTTAGACATGGTGGACTGATAACCATTTGTTGTGTTAGTGCATAGCACCTCCACCAAGTGTTATCTCTTCTTAACTCCATTTTACATAAACAGCTCTCTATCTATATACCACAGCTCTAAAATTCTTTCAAACATTTAAAAATTACTTACAAATTTAATTGCTATTGCAAGATTGTTTCTCAATTAACTTTCAAAGTTTGATAGCAGACCTTATCTTTTTCTATCTCCAAAATCTTCTTGATCAAGCATAAGCTATACAAACTCGTTGGTGGTATTGGATACTTAATCTGTCAGTCAGCATATAGATACGATCATGCAAAGCCTCCAAAGTTAAAATGAACAACTACAACTGAAGAAAATATCAACCAAACTGAGTACCTTTTGTTGATGAATATAAAATACCAAACAACATACTCTGTATATTGTGGGTCAAACATAGTCTATAAATCCCCATATAAAACCCTTTCAAATCTTCTTCAGCCTGTTATCTCCTTACTTCAACATCATTCAGCCTATATAACATCCTTTGAGATCACTCATTTAAATCATACAATAAGCCCTTGAAAGTTCACATATACCACCAACTGTGTTTATTCTCCTCTGTAGACTGATAAGCCCTCTCATTCCATTCTTTATAATTCTGCCATTTGGACTTATCTTTTGCAGGTGCTGGTCCCTTGTGGAATTGAACTCATTGGAACTCTTCTGAATATGTTCATCTAACTCTTCCTCCCATGTAGCTTCAACATCCTCCTCAGTGCCAGACTTTGTAGATTCAGGCTTCCTCTGCAATCCTTTTCTCCCAAAAGCTTCTTTTCAAGCATAGTTTTGCAAACTCTGGGTGGTAGAGGATACTTAACCTCAGTCAGCATATAGATGTGTGCAGCCTGCATAGTCAAACAATGAACACTGCAGCTATAAAAGTATCTCCAATTGAGTATCTGTTTGAAGCTCTTCACCAGTTCTTTTCTTACTCTCTTTCTCTGTATCCATAGGCACAAACCTTTCCATGCTTCTTATCAAATACTCAAATTTTACTTTAAGTTCTTCATCTGTAAGCTTCTTTATCTGAGCCAATTTCCATCCACCCTGATTCTTTAAATAAGTGGCCATATACTGTCTTTGCTGAGCCTGAGTCATTGGTTTATCTCTTTGAGCTTTTGCCTTTTGCTTTGCCATAAGTTTTCTTCTCTGATTTATCAAACCCACCATTCTCTGAGCATAATCAGCCTCAGATACATCTTCTCCTGCAATCTCTTTGACCAGATCTGCATTTGCTTCCAATTTAGCCCAAATTGTGCCCCAATCTTCTTCTGTATAAAACTGAGCAGCCTCTTGCACTTGAGCCATTATTTTTTTTTGAGCTTCAGACAACTCTAACTCCTCTTGCAATCTTTTTGCAACCAATTCATCCTGTCTTTTTAGTCCTTCTCTTCTTGCATTTTCAGCCTCCTCCTCAGCTTGAATTCTTGCTATTTCTGCCAAACTAGCCTGCTCTTCTCTGATTTGTTTCTTTGTTCTTTTGGTCTGAGGAGTCTCTTCAAGTATTGCCTTTCCTTCTCTTTGACTAGCACTAACATGTTCACCACCAGAACTAACTTTTTCACTAGCAGACTTAATATCTGTGAAACCAGTACTAACCTCTTCGAAACCTTCAAAACCAGTACTAACATCTTTAGCATCTAGTCTCCTCCTTACTCCAGTCTTAACATTTCTCCTCTTGGTCTTGAGTTGACTAAGGACTTCAGCTAGAGTTTCAGCTGCTTCTAAACCTTGAGGACTAATATCTATTTCTCCTGAAGATTTGCCTTATTTGGGAGTCTCAAAAACTTCTGATTCATCTTTTTGTAAATTCCTCCCCTGTTTGGAAGAATTTTTAGCAGCCTTATCTTCTGAATCAGTGAGAACCACTCGTCTGCTCTTGACAACCTTTTCCATCTTCTTGACTTTCTTCACCAACTTTACTATAACATTCCCCATAGTCTGCTTATTCTGCTTGAGATCCATCTCCAAGCTTTCAATCTTGGTCATTAACTGTGGAACTAGTTAAAAAAGATCATCTACTGACATGTGCCATGTTTCTGCCTTATGAGTATAAGTAGGAGCCTGGGTTTGTGGAATCTCAGATTCTTGTCTAGGTAAAGATGGTTTGTGTTCCGGTGATGGTTGCTCAAAGGGGTGCTCCATGGTTTCATGATCAGGTGCAGGAGAAGGTGATGAAGGTTCAGATGTTGGTTCAGTTATAGGTGT
>BQNB010032431.1:0-46289 GCA_026074375.1 Tanacetum coccineum | reverse complement strand
CTTGTGTGGTGGTGCACATGGTTATTGTATTTACAACTTTGATAGCTCTCGAGAAACGTGAAATCATTGTTAATAAATATACATGTTTATTACGTCGTTAATTAAACCCGTTTAATGCCCGAATATCTTAATATTCGACCGATTCGTTAAGTGTTTTATTTATTCACTTTTGTTTCACAATTATACCCTTAGGTTTCTTATAATTACAAAATAGCCCTTGTGTTTATAATTATACTTTATTTACAGTTTTGAATCCCCAAGTTTCATTAATTACACTTTTAGCCATTTGACTTTGTAAAAATTACATTTTCATTCCAATTCAATGTCAACAAGTGGCATCATGTTTGGTTGGGTCCATTTGGGTCCGTTTTCTACATTAAGGTCTATTAAGCTCATTGAGCTCTCATAAGATCATCAATAAGCTACCCAAGCTTATTGTGAGCTTATTCGCTTATTTAGGGCCCATTAATAGGCTAGAAGGCCCATTAAGGGTTCGAATGGGTTCTTAAATAAAATGAAAGCCCTATGTGAAGCAATTGAGCACTTCAAGATCGTGATTAAGCCCGAGTGGCTTATTAATAAGCCGTGGCTTATAAATAAGCCCTCGTTGGGCCTTGTTGGGCTCGATAGAGGCCCGATAGGGGTTTTAGCGATTTGGCTTTATTCTTTAAGGTATAATAACTTGTCCTAGGTTAAGATAATACTCTTAAGCTAGTTAAGCTTACAAATAAGCTATATAGCTTATTTGGAGCTTATGGTTTTCGTTGGGTTTACGGCAGTGGGCTACAAGCCCAATGAGGGTCCGTTTGATTTGTACAAGGCCCATTGCGGCCCGTTGATATATCTTAGCAAAGCAACTATGTTTACAAGGTTTAGTGTCGAGTTTTCAAGTGATTTGTTTCGTCTAAATTAAAGAAATCACGTTCAATGTTTTAGAAACATTTGCCACGCACGTTTCTAACTATGGCCACTCATATACATACATAACAATATGACATACGCGTTCACGTGACATATTTACATATTCGCGACATGCATGGTTGAAACCCATGCATGTTCACGTTCTCTTTACGTGCAACATATAAACCAAACGTGACCCTAGTCACAATGGTGAGACCAGGATAAAATGTGGGTCGAGTCAAGCACTCATGAACCATATGGTTCATGCGCATGTGACATGCATGGTGTGAACCATGCATGTTCATCGTGTTTGGGCTCACACCACCACATTCGACGTGTCCTCATGTCACGTATAGAAACAAAATGAAACAAATCAAGGAGTGGTCCGAGTAGGGTTCACTTACAAAGGTCCTATGATTGAAATGGATGTCGAGTAGGAGTGAGCAACCCAAAACCGCGACAAACCCTAGCCTTCAAAGGCTTTCCAAATTCGTAACCCAACCTTAGCTTGTAGATCTTCTTGTGGTCTTGTGTGATAACCTAGTGGTGTTTGTGAGCTCGCATGTAATCAATGAAGGGGTTTGTTTCCGGTTTGAGACCCGAAGCACAAGAGAGGAAAAGTTTATGTGTTTGTGTTTTGTAAGAGGGTGAAATGGTGTAAGTGTTCAAGTATTTATAGTCAATTAGCTAGTTAACTCTCCTAGTTTCATAAACAAACCAAATTCGTGCCCTAGGAGTGGTTTTTGAGAGTTTCCTAGTTGGTAACACATGGTTTTGTTAAACCACTAAGTACATGACTTAATTAGTTAGTTGATGTACAAGATATGCTTAAGATATGAAATGATATGGTTTGTGTGCCCTTCTCTTGGTTAACCGCGGCTAAGTATGGATCCAAGGAAGGAAATGGTCATTACCCAATGGATACTTTGTCATTAGGAGACCATTAGGACATTCATTTATTGAACCATAGTTGTACATGTACTTATGTAATATTTAGGAAGATTTCCTAGTTGTTTTGGACCCCTAACCGGCCCCTAGTGGGTTATAGGCACAAAATTGATAAACTTTTGTGTTAAGGTTATTAAAGTGGGTATTGGTTTGAGTATAGGTAAGTCTAAGTATTTTCGGGGTGTGTCTAAATGTATTTTATCGCGAAACGTAACCCTTTTACGTGACCAATAGAAATAAAATACGCAAAGTACATAATTATCTTCTTAATAATTATTTCTTACTTGGTTGATGTAAACCTTAATTTATTTGATGACCGTTTACATTATTTGGTTATTTCTAGTCTACGCGATTTAGTTCAAAGGTAAAATTAAATGTAACGCGTACCAGACCAAAATAAATAGTGACAATTATTAGGAGTCGTAAAATGACCTGAAATTGAGATATGTTACAATAATGCTTAAGCTGCCAAAAAATCAGTGGACTCGAATCTAGTGTCAGATGTAGTCCAAGCCATAGATTTAGTAGCTGAGGACTGCCGTCAAAGACGAACATGGAGCTTTAACTGCCCTTGTTGCTTTGAGCAGTGGCTAGTAGATTGATGATGAGGAGGTGCCGATCAATTGAGAAAACCCTAATGCACACCATGTACCTGGAGCACAAAGCGCCCTGTCTGGAGGAGGTGGAGGTGGTGCTAAGAAGGTGGGAGAAACCTAGGAGGATTCTAGTACTTCACAAGCTCTTTATTCTCTTTTTTGCGAGCTTCCTCCTGTTCAGCTAGACGTTGATTTGAATAATCTAACTCTAATGACTTCTGCAGAGCCTCATACAAGTCATTGTGAACTTCATGAGCCTTGTAGGAGTTATCTTCAAGCATCCGTTGTTGAAGAATTTCCTTCATATCAACGGTGGGCAGATCCCTAAAGCGAGATCGAAGAGGAGCTTGCATTGCCCAGTCAACTGCATCAGCGACTATCTCATCAACCGCTTTGCTCACCTGGTGAGGAATATTAAGATTCTCTAATTTGTATAGCCTGGACCCATGTTTGTCCAACCTTTCCTCCAGGGCTAAGTTATTTTGTACCAGATCCATGATACATTGTTCAAGCTCACCTATGCGACGGACTAGGATCGGATCTGTGGTGCGTTGAGGTGGTGGTGGTGGTGGAAGAGTTGTTGTTGTTGTGATTATTGAGGTTGTTGTTGTTGATGTTAGAAGTGGAGAGTCGTATTGCATCGTCATGAGATAAATAACCAGAGTGGTCATTGGGGGAACCGAGGAAGTATCTTGATGAATGGGGACTGAAACCATTGACTAAACCTCTGCTTTAGCATTGGTTTTCCCTGGTTCTTCTTCCTGTGGCTTCTTAACGAAGAACTGATCAGTGAAGCTGAGATCTTTCTCAAGGTTTTACAGAGAAGACAAGGTTCCCGTGGAGCTTGCAGGTTCATCAAGTATCACCTGATCTTTAGTTGGCAATTTGAGGTTCTTCTGAACATTTGGGTAGGCAGTTGTGGTAAACACTTCATCCATTTTCTCAGGTTTCTGCTGAGTTGAAGCATCAAAGGTCCCTAAGTCCATGTATTCAAGGTTTGGTCCAGTATGAACCACATGACTCGATTGAAGTTGAGACTCGGCAGCAATACCAGGGTTTGGTCCAGCCTGGCCTTCATCTTGTACACCAGGGTTTGGTCCAGCCTGGCCTTCATCTTGTACACTAGGGTTTGGTCCAGCTTAGCCTTCTTCTTGATTTCTTGCATTGATCTTAGATGCTTCCTCATCAGATTCTGTTTCACTGTCAGTCAGATTTAGTTCCGCATCCATAGAAGGCGACTCAGCATGTGCAGAAGACTTAGTGGGCATACGAGGGCGCCTCTGAAAGATGAATTGTTTTGTAGAGCAGCTTGTTCCTCAACGACTTTCTCTTTTCCCTTTCCTTGCACCTCTGGAAGCGGTTGGAATTTCTTAGAGTCAGGCTCTCTCAATACCACAGGACGAGCTGGTCCCTGAGTTCTTTCCCCTTGCTCCTTTAGACTTAGCTCCAGGGCCAGTTTGAAGACTGCTTCTTCATCATTATGTGGCATTCCTTAACTGGAACACCTTCATCTCTTGGATTCATTCAAATCAAACCTGAGTGGAACTTTTAGCTTGTTCCTTTTTCCCACAAACCACTTTAATCTTTTAGCAGGCAATGGATCATCCGGAGTTTCTTTGACCAGCTTTCTTTTCTTGAGAGCCGGGTCACCAGAAGGTTTTGTGACCTTAGCTGCTTTGGGTTTGGTGACCTTAGTAGCTTTAGAAGACTCTGTTGCTCCTCCTTCCTCTGCCTTGCCACGTTCTGCATCCAGAATTTGTTGATACTTGGCAACATGCTCTTGATAATCGCTGTAGTAGGGTGCTCCTTTGATTTCATCAGTGAGAAGCGCATCAGGTATCGGCATCCCAAATATTTCCCTACCATCCTTTCCAACAAACCTGAGGGTGTTCAGAACATTTTCATCATGTGAATAGTGAAGAGGCGAACCAGTCCTTAGATGAATGTTGTGCTTGGTTCTCAGGTGATGGATGATTAGCTTGGTGAATCTGACGTTTGGGATAAGCAGAAGAGCGGTCTTCTTCTTTCCACGCGAAGCAGTAGCTAGATTCTTCCTGTCAGTGAGAAAGGTTTGTATGGATTGAACAAACTCTTCCCAAATCCTTTCAGCATAGTCAATGTTGGAGCGATGAGTGATACCCCAAAGTATCTACAGCACAAGATGTCTTAGTCGGTCATATCCAACAGTTTTACCTGTAAGGCACATGTTGATCATGGACAAGACTGCTCTCCATGGTTGGTAGAGAGCATTAACAGACATAGCAGACACATTCCTGAGCGTGCTGGGGTATCCTAAAGTGTTGACATACTCGATAACAGCATCACTAGATGGTGGAGCCACAAAGGGATTGTTATCATTGGCTGGAGTGATATTAAGAGCATCTCTGAGAATATCTTTGTGAAGATTGAACCATTGCTCATCCAGCTGACAACTGTACAACCCAGTAGATGAGTTGAAGCACATGGTGTCCCAAAACTGTTGAATGTAAATAGCCGGAATCATAGAGGATGCTGTGAAGGCCCTAAAGAAGTTGGTGTTCTTCAGTAAGGCCACGGCCATCGGGAAGATTAGATTCCTCTGAGGCTTGTGTATATCGAGTACGCTGTTGCTCTTGCCGATGGGAACCCACTTGCTTAACGGCACTATCTGATCATCTACTGGTAGGTGGTGCGATAACAGGAGCTTGTTCTACGGGAGCATTGATTCGTTGACGGTATACACTTAAAATACACAAGTAAGAATCAATGATAAAAAGATTCCGGAAGAGATATTCCCGGGTCGTATGTCCCAACGAGGCTGCAATTGAAAGTTCCTGTTTGATGAGAGAATTGAATGATAGATGATACTGATATGATTATAACTAAAATTAAATAAAACTTAATTTAATCTACGGGAAAACAAGCAAAGGAAATGGGGATCTTAAAAACTACGGGATACAAAATTAGTTATAAGGAAATCCTAAAATTAAATTTATACTAAAATACGGGGAACAGAATTAGGTATCGGGAACCCTAAATACTAAAAATTAAGAAAATAAATGCTAAATTAAATTAAAAATCAAAATTAAATTCTAATTAACTTAATTTGAAAAATAAAGAAAACTAGAACTAAAACGGAGGTCGTTTGAATGCTAAACGAAAAGAAACGGTAAAACGTAACCCCTTAAAAACGGTCTAAGACTGAAATTTTAAAAAAATTAAGCCTATCTAAATTTGTATTTTTCCTAGACACTAATGACAAAAGAAAATTTATAAAAAAGAAAAATATTTTTTATTAATTTTGATTTTTTTATGAATTTTCAAGATTAAAAACTAATTAAAAACTAAGAAAATAGAAAAGACAATAAATAAAATATGTTATAAAAATCTGAAAAAATTAAAATAAAATAAAGAAAAAGTTAACATTTCTAAAAATATAATATCCCAAATTTTACTGATTATATAAAAAGTAATTAAACTAATTAAATTTTAACCTAATTATATTAATTAAATGTTAATAAACTACTGTGGTTTAACATAAGGACAACATGAATAGGAAAACAAGGACTAACAGGGTAACAGCTAATAACTACCACAACAGGGACTAACATGTTTAACAGAAAATCACAAAACTTAACACAATTGGTCCCCTGAAGAGTGTGACCCCGATTACCAGTGGGTCCAAAGTGCATATCTCATAAATGCCAAAGAAGCAAACCTGTGAGGGGCTTGAAGGGGAGTAAACTATTGAAAAGCACTTATGCTTTTACTGTCTTAATAAAGCAAATAAAAGTGACTTATGGGCTGACAAAAACTAATAAACTTATGGCTTATTTTGCTTTTTCTCTAAGTTTTAAGCTAACAAAATAACTAAACTAGGGGGACAGATAAATAGGGAGAGGGGAGTCCTAATTATAAGCTATGGAAATCTAATAAGCCCTAAATTAAGCTGAACTATGAATAAGCTATGAATGACAGTTTTACAAAAAATAGAAAAAAGCCTACTTTAAGCTACTTTTAAGCTAAGCTAAAAGGGGAAATAAGCTATAAGATCTTGGGAAATTAAAGGGCTATTACCTATAAGCTACAATAAAAAGTTAAAAGAAACTAGGGGCTTAAAATCAAATAAGCTAGAAACTAGGGGCTGAAAATGGTGCTCAGCACCAGGGTAAGTTAGGCAGTGGCTAGGGAGCTTTTTTGAGCTTAAGCAAATAAGCTCTTAAGAGCTTTTTAGCCAAAATAAAACACAAACAGATTAAAAGGGGAGGCTAATAAGCTTATATTCAAAATATGAAGGCCTAAAAAACAATAAAAGCTGCTGAATTTTGGGTTTAAAATTGAGGGATTTCAAAAATCATTCAAAACTAAACTTGGACTTATGCTTGGTCAAACCAAAGACAGAACAAGTGGTGTTTCAAAATGGCTAGAAACACAACAAATAAGCACAAAATAAGGTGTGCTTAAGCTGCATAAGCAGCTTAAGTGGTTAGGCTAGATTTGGCTTATCCAAATTTGACAGAAACAAAAAGCACTTACAAATTGATTTTATAAACAAAAGTGGTAAATAAAGTGGCTTGATTAACCCCACACACCAGTCCAAAGTTGGCTGATGAGCATGACCCACAACAAACCCAAAATGACCCCATTGTGGGGACTAAACCAACACAAACCACCCTTAATTTTATATAAAATCCGAATTTTTTAACTGATTTTGGTGAAATAAGGCAGAGATAATGTAATTACAAGGATTTTACTCAACTTAACACACATTCAAACAATTTAAACAGAATTACAAAGGCTTAAATTATACTTTAAATTTCGACAATGGTGATTTTCACAAACTTTTTAACTTTTATCAAAAATGAAAATTGTTACAACATATGGCTTTAAAACAACTGAGTTACACTTAAATGATTAAAAGAAAGACTTGGAATTTAAAATTAAACTAAAAAAACATAAAAAATGGTGTGTTTGGTTCGGCTTGCTCTCTCTTCTTTTATAGAGGTCCAAAAGCTTCTCTTGGACTTGGGATAAGCTGTGCAATGTTTCCCAATCAATCCTAGCCTTCCACTTGCCTTATAGCATTCTCAGCCATGGATGGGGGGTACGGGGTTGAGTGTTTGTGCCAGGGAGAGGGATATAGGGGCAGGGTAAGGTGGGAAGAGGTGAGGGTGAGCTGGAAATGGTACTTGGGAGAGTGGTATTGCCTTGTAAACCATGGGGGAGGATGGTTTGGGTTTGGCGGTAAAACGGGTTACAGTACCAAGTGGTTACAGGTTTAAAAGGTATCTTTGGGGAAGAGGCAACACTAGTCCCTCAACTTTGGCTCTCTTGTCATTTTCTTTTAAGCCGAAATTTCAGTTATAAGATAGTTTGGAAAGTGGCAGAATTGGCCCTTGTGGTTTTATAACAAAAGATTTAAAAGAGGTTTAGGGGAATTGCAAAACTGGTCCTGCTGTTTATAACTAAACGGATTTTTTTTATTGGAAAATGCAATTTCAGCCCTTTTGTTTTATATTTTCTATTTTTCTTTTATAAAACAACTTTCAACTTGGCTTATTTGGACCCTTTTATTTATTTTTTTTCATTTTAATTATAAAACAAGTTTTTTAAATTACATTTTTATTTGGTCCTTATGTTTTTATAAAAAAGGATTTGTGGGCTTTTGTTGGGCTTGGGTTTTGTTGTTGGGCTTTTGGGCTTGTATTGGCCCTTGGGTTTTGTTGTATGGCTTTGTCTGTAGTGGGCTTGGGTTAGGTTATTTGAGCTTTTTCAAGCCAAATAAGTTATGAATTGTTGTTGTTGTGTACAATGACTGAGATTGGCTGTAACTGGGCTAGGATTGGGCCTTCAAAGTCTTCACAGTCTTTGTCAATTGCACACAAATGGGCTGTTGTAATTGATTGAGGGCCCATTTGGGTCTTCAGCCAGCTCATCAAATATACTATGGGCTATCCCCGGACCCATCAGATGGGTTAAGATTGCATTCAATATATTCTTTAGTTCCGGCTCCGGTTTGACTGCTGATATCTTCAGTATTGAACTCTGACTTTGGCATTTTTGACGTTGGCTTGATTTTTGCACAGTCTTTTCCATTCCATGCTCAGTCATTGTTATTATGGCTTGGTTTTCTGTCTTTTTGATGATATCCACTTCCTGCACAATACAAATGCAAACAAACAATATTTGGCCAGTTTTTCTGTTTTTGGACATTTAAGCTCGTTTTAGAGGTAAAAGATAATTGTAATTAAGCACTTTATACTCAAATCCCCCAAACAAGAGAATTGGTGTCCATCACACAATGTTATGAAGTAAACCACGTACGCCCTTTTTCACAACCATTTTCCTGAATTTACACTACTACAACTAATATTTTTTTTGGATTTTCCTCATTTTTATAACAATTTTGACTTTCTCTATTTATTAAAACTGGGATCAATAGAATAAGAAGCGCCTCCGTAGAGTGATCTACGGATGTTCCTGTTGTTGCGGAATAATTTCATCGTCCTCGATTTTTCACAAGATCCAAGCTAAGCAAATAAACCAAGATCATTGTCGATATAAGTTTATATTTAGAGCCCCTCATACTTATGACTTTGTGAATTTTCAAAACTCCCAACAGGATATACGATTGAATGAGTGTACTCAATTTTATTTAACCATCATCAACTTATTTTCATAGTCATAATTCAAAATGAATCATGACTCAAAGCAACAACTTATTAAGACTTCGTAACTTGATTTCGAGATTTAAACTTTAGAACTTTTTGCAACATATTCAACATCTTAATCATAAGTTCTTTAAAGTTTTAGGAATGCGTTGCTTAGTTTGAACCCCTACCTCGTGGTTAACGGAGCAGGATATCACAACCAACGACCGGTGTTCTTAGTTTGAAAACCCACCCCGTTGCTAGCGTAGTGGGAAATCACATCAACACCTTATTCCTAATATGGCTAAGGATTAGTGTCTTAGTTTGAACCCTCACCTAGACCTTTCTTCCAAGTGAGATATCACGACACACCAAATCCCTAGAAGTAAAGACGTCTTAGTTTGAACCCCCACCTCGTTGCTAGCGGAGTGGGATATCACGACACATCTTTAACTTGTTCCATAATATCAACTGCATGCTTCATTGGCAAAATTTCAATATTCATGCATTTTTGCATTCACATTTCATTCATGCTTCTTTGGCATTTATCTTTTAAATCACTACAAAATCTCGCTTTGAAAACTCAAGTTACAAATTTGAAGCTTTTTCTGAAAACATCGATTGACTTAGTTGAATTAAATTGAGTACGTATGATTAGGTGGATTAGAAATTCACGGGAGAGAAAACCACAAGTTACTCGTATAAGTTTTTAGAAGAATCTTGCTTAGCACATTAACTTATATTTAACTCTATCATTTCTCGTTCTTCACATTATTAAAATTCAAAGCAATAGAATTCGTGAAAGCTTGGCCTAAAGGAACTAGCTAGGGCTCAACACGCCCGATCAAGTCAAAAATTATTCTTATTCTACCCAAAAGAAAAGCAAAACTGCGACAAAACACTTATTATATTTTTGAAAATTTTTTAATTTTTTTGTATTTTGGTGGTAAAAAACGGGTTTACCTTGGTAACAAGCTGCAAGCAACAATCAAAACGAAGATACCCCCCCAAAACTAGAACTAAACATCGCCTCGTTGTTTTGAAGGGTACTACATTAATCCCTAAGCCGTTTATGAGATGTATGCAAAAGATAAAACGTTAGTCGATAAGATTAGCATATCGGAGTCGTCTCCCAAATGAAGCTGAGGATGTTGAAACTCTTGAAGAATGACAAAACGGAGAGTCTTCACCAATCCGGCAATCCTGTACAATAACAACAACATGAAAACGGGTAATGAAAAGACCAGCAATCTCTCAACAACAACACTTATTACAACTACGATAAGCATTTGGGTGCCCTTCCCACGAAGCGCTGTTTAAGGGTCACTATGCGTGACCCATCACAAGGATTTATTTATCCTTCGGGGAAAGTTGGAGATCTGGAAACTACCAAAGTGTGGTACGTTCCTCCAAAGTAGTGGCGTGACCGCGATGAACATATCCACTTTGAATTCGGGCCCCGTTGGCTTGAGAAAGCTCAACCATGCCGTATGGGAAATACCCTAGTGATGGTGAAAGGCCATGCCCACGTGATTTTCTGTTTGCCCAGAAAATCTTATCTGGGAATTAAAGAGGAGGACTCGATCACCGATGTTGAAAACACGGTTTTTGATCTTAGAGTCATGGAGCCTCTTTGTTTTGGCCTTATAGATTAAAGAGTTCTCATAGGCATGATCACGAAGTTCATTAAGTTCATTGAGTTGAACTTTCCGGTGATCACCCGTAATTATAGGATCGAAGTTTGCTTGCTTTAAGGCCCAGTAGGCTTTGTGCTCAAGCTCGATCGGAAGATGGCATGCCTTTCCATACACAAGCTTGTAAGGAGTACACCCGATGGGTGTTTTGTAAGCTGTGCGGAAAGCCCATAGTGCATCATCTAGTTTGGTTTTTGGGGTCCGACCATGAGGCACGTTTACTCACCTATGGTCCTTCAAGGATTTCTTTTCAAGCCACGATTTGATACTATCCACTTGCGCCACAGTGGTGATTTGTGGTGAATAAGCCGGTGGAGAGACGTGAGTAACTCCATAGTTCAGCATGACTTTGGTAAACTGTCATTACAAAAATGGTTCCCGATCACTTATGATATGCATGGGGGGAGCACCAAATCTGGGCGAAGAGAGATTTCAGAAATTTGCAATCTACTCGGTCAATCATTGGAGGGTAGTGCTGGTTCGCTTCAACCCATTTCGACAAATAGTCGACTAGCCACGAGAATATACTTGTTTCCCGGATGTTGTGAGGACACAAGGACAGACTGAAGACGGGAACGGGCCCATAAGTCGATGCCCCACATGTCAAAGATTACACAAACTTGGATGGAGTTTGAGGCATCTCCTCACGTTTGTGAAGTTTTTCCTTGACGTTGGCAACGAGTCACAGTTCTTGACAAACCGAGGGCATCTTTATAGATGGTGAAGCCAGAAAAACCGGAGTCAAAGATCTTTTTGGCTGTGAGGTTTGCACCATGATGTCCCCCGGTGGGTCCATTGTGGCAAGCTGAGAGAATCTCAAGAGCTTCATTGCCGTGCACACATCGCCTGATCACTTGATCCGCACAAATTTTTAACAGAAGGGGTCTTCCCAGAAAATGTTTAACATCTTTTGAAAAACTTAGTTTTTTCTTTTTGGGTCCGACACCCCTTCACAAAGAATCCACCCGCGTGGTAATTTTGCAAATACGGCAAACCACGGGGTTCTAGAATCTTTCCACGAAAGGTCACCGAATTTAACGTCTCGATAGGCAAAACATTCATTTTATCCTCATTAGATCATTGACGTTATCATACGGGTTTTCCAATCTGACATATTATCGCTGCGAGGTTCTCGGCTCCTTTAGTATCAATGACTTTGAAGTCAAATTCTTGGAGGAGAGAACCCATCGGAGCAATCTCGCGCATTGGCATCCTTTTTTGCAAAGAATAATACATAAGGGCGTAATGTCCCGTAATGCACTATGCTTTTGTTTCATGATGAGGTAAGACCTGAATTTCTCAGAAAGCATACACTATGGCGAGTAATAATTCTATTATCACAGTCGTAGTGTAGATCGTTTGTGCCTCAATCAAGGTCTTACACTACATAGTGGATTAGGCCGAAAATGTTTTCTTCATGACGTTGCCCACCAAAACTGCACTATGGCCTAAAATCGCTTGCAATCGCACTATAAGCTCAAATGGAAGGTCCCAGTTTGGAGCAATCAAATTGAGTTTTTCTTTATTCTTCCGTAAGTCTATCTTTCAGTGTTTTGGAAAGCCGAATGCTTCATCGGTAAAAGATGAATGGAGTATTCTTCTCAAGGAGATGGGTCATTGGTCGGGATATTTTTGAGAAATCTTGAATGAACCGCCGGTAAAAACCGGCATGACCGAGAAAACTCCTAATTCCTTTGACGGTGGTGGGATGAGGTAATTTTGCAATGACATCGATTTTGGCTTTGTCAACCTCAATCCCTTTCTTAGAAATCTTATGGCCGAGGACAATGCCTTCTTTGACCATAAAATGGCTCTTCTCCCAGTTAAGGACTTAATTTGGTGTCTTCACACCTTTAAAGCTAGTGGTCTAAACGGGAGAGGCATTTTTGGAAAGAAGAATTCGCCAAAGACCGATAAGTCGTCCATAAAGAACTTCCATGTCTTCTCAACCATGTCATGAAAGATTGCCTAACATACATCGTTGAAACGTTGCAGGAGCATTGCATAAGCCGAAAGGCATGCGACGGTAAGGCAACTTTCCGTATGGGCAAGGTAAAAGTAGTCTTTTCTTGATCACAGGGGTCCATGGGGATTTGGAAAAAACCGGTAAGAAACCATCGAGGAAACAGTATTATTCATTCCCACGCTAATCTCTCAAGCATCATTGGTCCATAGGAACGGTAAGAGGGAAGTGTCCTTGCGGTGGCTTCATTAATTACATGATTGTTAAGTCAATGCATACCCGCCATCCCGGTAACCAAACGAGTTGGGATCAACTCTTTTCCTCGTTCACTACCACAGTCAATTCCTCCCTTCTTTGGTACACAATGTATCGGTCAAAACCCAGCGGACTGTCGGAGATAGGTAAATCAATCCAGCTTCGAGAATTTTTCAACCACTTTTAATAACATCGTGGATTTTTTGGAGTTATACTCTTCTTTGATGTTTGACCGCTGGTGCATATTCTTCTTCCATAAGAATCTTGTGTGGTACAAAACTCCGGGTTGATACCCTGAATGTCAAAGTTTCCTTTCCACATCGAAGCTCGCTTGTGGGGACTTAGCACTTTTACGAGAGCGGATTTTCCTCAACAACCAACTCTTAGCAATAATGACGGGCAACTGTTGTCGCCCTCGCAAAATGCATACACGAGAGGGAGGCAGTTCCTTGAGTTCAACCCAGTAGTTTCATCAATGGAAAAGAATTTGGCTGTATTAGTTTTTTCACAGCCTTAAGCTCAGTTCGGACTTACTGGGAGATAAGTTGATTTGTTCCTTGACTTGGAGGGGGAAGTGGTGGTTCACTATTCAAGATGGCCTTCTAGAATAAGAATGTCCCTACCTCAGATGCATAGTAGAAATGATTATAGTCTGTACACTCCGGATACATCTGCTAGACCAAGATGATCCGCTTCTTCGAGAAGCAAGAAATCACTACAACCAATGAGTTAGGTAGGAGAAAAGTAGCAACAATTGGATCATAATAGGAGTGGAATTTCCACTCAAGACTCGCGATATATTCAGTAAAACCAGAACTCTGAGAATATTTCCCTCATAAGCCATTCAATGAACGTCAATCTTGTTTTCCGTCATGGGAGTGTAATTGGCCGAGTATCTCGAAGTCTGATCAAATGTAAGGGATGGCTTCACTTCCTATTCTAAGATTAATTCACCCATGTGTACACAATCAAAACACGACCCCGGTTTTTAAGATAAGCACCTCGAGAATTAAAGGGACTCGGGTTCTTGGCTCAAAATCACAACCACAAAGTCGCTGGAAAGTGATATACACCAACTTTAACGTAGATGTCTTTTGCAATTCCCCATTGGTTTAGAAATTGATCGAGTCCGCGAAGTTCGAGTGTCATGCAAGTTGGAGAAGATCAGGAAGTGAAAGCTTTTCCCAGACTGAAAATGGGCATTAGATTGATGCTAGCACCGAGATCAGCTAATGCTAAGCATTCAACTATCCCTGAAAATTCCACAAAGAATCAGGAACTTGCCGGGGTCTCCAAGTTTTTTCTGGGTAACTTGTTCAAAGATGACCGCACGAACAATGTTCATATCATCGAAGTTTCGAACTAGACATGGTTCATTGGAAGTCGAGCCACTTCAGAATTTCTCTTTATTCCCCAAGTTAAGGTTCTTAAGAGTCGAGCGAATTTGCGCAATCAAAACAAGGAGCAACCGTAAAGCTAATCTCGAAACTCATCTCTTTGAAGATTTCATAGAATTTGTTCGATTTTTGTTCATTACCTGAATTACGGCTCTTTTCATTATCACGCTCGAAGGTATATGGAAGAGATACTGAGGTTTAGTGATTGGTAACAGGACCAACAACAGAGCAACAATAGGGCTCAAGAACTGGAGTTGTGAATTCGGTTCAGGACCTACCGAGTGTTGGACGGGTGCAGTACTTTGTGAACAAAAAGGGTGCACTGGTCCTTTGTCACCCTCGGGTAGTGGTTTCGATACTGAAGAAGTACGGAATTGGAGGTCCTTGAAAGCAACACCGCTCGGGTAGATGATACCCTTTTAGTTTTCTCTAGGGTTAAACTGTGTTACCATGGAGTGTCCCTGACCCTGAAGTAGAAGCGGTATTGGCAGTTACAAACTAGCCAACATATCAGTCAGATTTGCCATTTTGATTTTCAATTTGTTGTTTCGATTGCTTGCTCTGACCCGGTTTTGCAGGTTATTCCTGCAATGATTCTCGTATAGCATCTTAGCCTTGACGTAGTTGTCAAAACAAATCGTTCTTTGGTGACACTGTAATGTCTGAGGAACGGGGCTTGATAAGCTGTGAGACTGATTAACCTGTGGGTCTATGAAGTTGAATTCAGACTGAAAATTGAGACTGGTTAAAATTTCCACCTCTGTGTTGGTTAAATAGCTTCTCCCGTTTTGGTTAAAAGTTATTCCCCCAAGAAATTGTTTAGCATATTAGCTTGAAAGTTTCCGAAGGTGGAAAAACCTGGAGGACTAATATGATTTGATACTCCCCCCCATTGAGGTCGGAAAATGGAGCTTACTTGGTTGTAATTAGCTGCAAACGCTTGTGACACATACACAGAAATGTTAGTCCCGAGAAACGTTGCCAGGGAGCGGCTGACAGTATTGGTGAGAATGGCTCACCACCACAAGTAACACAACTTAGCTCAACGCTTTGACAGGTGCAGAGCATGATCTGGACAGAAGCCTTGGTTCTTCTTGTCTAAGAGCAATGCTCGGTAAGACCATAACCTTTAGTTCAAGGCAACAACAGCTGAAACAGCTTATGGGATGGAAGAGTTTTCGTACTTACCTTGGCAACAACTGCCTAAGCTCGTGTTTGACGAACTTTGACTTGCCTCTCTATGATGTTTTAAACATTCGCGAGGCATTTTGTCCAAAAATTTCCACCTGCCTGCGAGTTCAATCGAATCTTGATCATTAATGTTCAAGCATTGATAGAATGTATCAAGTTAGAGTGCAATCCTATAAACCATTGTGGAACATGCCCTAAGTAGATCGATGAAAAACGGTCCCAAGCTTCATAAAACGATTCACGAACCTTTGCTAAATCTGGTGATCTCATTGTCGAAGATTCGTACTTCTATAACGGAGGGAAGAACTGGTTGATAGAATTTGGATACATGATCGTCAATTTGAATAGATCGAGGGGGTTCTTTTTCTTAGCCATATTCGGGCTGCTCCCGATAGAGAATGGAAAAAGCATAGCCTTTAATCGAAGCAATTGGAACATTGGGGACCCCATTGTGGAAGTGATCTTGTGGAAGTAACAGATATAGCATGGCGGGTCTCTTTGACATGACCGAAGAACTGTTTGTTCTGGACAAGATTGATTAACCCCAAATGCTCAGTCACTCGAAATTGGTTTGCCACAATTTTCAGGAATAAGGATTGCTGTCCTCGTACCCTCGTGGGGTGCATGGAGCAATTGACCATAGGTTCGAGTATCTGCCATTAGGCTCTAACGTAGGGATCTTCCGAAATGGGTATTCTATACGCAAGAGTTCGATAACAACTGGCGTTCCTTCTGTGGAGGAGTCGCTATGCTCACGAACTGAGATCGAGTGCGCATGCACAAAATTGGAAATAAATAAATAAAAAAGTTAACACTAATTTTTTTTTGATTCGTGGATTTAAAATATATTCACAGTCTTATTTAAACGACACGAATAGACAACATTTTTTTTTTTTTTTTAAGAAAAAAGCCAAATAATCAATCTACTTCACGTAGCTCTCAGAATGAAAAACGCACAGGTGGCGAGAGATAGGAATAGCGCGAAACTGTATTTTCACCTTGGGTCGTAGTTCCTAGAACATCATAACCTTTAAATAAACCCAATTTAATAGATTTGTTAATCAAAATGGAGGTGAGCCTATATCGTAAGTGAACACAGAAGGCAAGTTTTAAATCTTTGGTTCGATTGGAACTGCACAGTTCACCGGAACTTAATATGATAATACCTCAAGTGGAGAATACTTATATTTTGGTATTTTACCAATAGTGATTTTTAATTTTATGGACAATTTTTATATTTTTGATTTTTTTTTTTTTTTTTTTTTATAATTTTTTTATATTAAGTGTACTAATAAAAAGAAAAGAAAAATATTTTGTGTTTTTTATAGATTTATTCAATAATAAGACAAGTTCAGATCAAAGTCGGATAGAAATCGTAGCAAATGCCTCCCCGGCAGCGGCGCCAAAAATTGATTCGTCGACGGTATACACTTAAAATACACAAGAAAATAATCAATGAATAAAAAGCTTCCCGAAGAGATATTCCCCAGGGTCGTATGTCCCAACGAAGGCTGCAATTGTAAGTTATCCTGGATTGATGAGAAAATAGAATATAGAGAAACTGATAATGAATTATAACTTAAAATAAAATAAAACTTAATTAAACCCCTACCTCTACGGGAAAACAAGCAAAGGAAATGGGATTTAAAAACTACGGGATACAAAATTAGTTATAAGGAAATCCTAAAATTAAATTTATACTAAAATACGGGGAACAGAATCAGGTATCGGGAACCCTAAATACTAAAAATTAAGAAAATAAATGCTAAATTAAATTAAAAATCAAAATTAAATTCTAATTAACTTAATTTGAAAAATAAAGAAAACTAGAACTAAAACGGAGGTCGTTTGAATGCTAAACGAAAAGAAACGGTAAAACGTTACCACGTAAAACGGGTCTAAGACGAAATTTAAGAAAAATTAAGCCTATACCTAAATTTTTGTATTTTCCTAGACACTAAATGAACAAAAGAAAAATTTTATAACAAAGAAAAATATTTTTTTTTATTAATTTAGATTGTTCGTATGAAATTTTTAAAGATTAAAAACTAATTAAAACTAAGAAAATAGAAAAAGACAAAAAATAAAAGTTATAAAAATTCTGAAAAAATAAAATAAAATAAAGAAAAAGTTAACAATTCTAAAAATATAAAAATGCCCAAATTTTACTGATTATATAAAAAGTAATTAAACTAATTAAATTTTAACCTAATTTATATTAATTAAATTAAATAAACTAACTGTGGTTAACTATAAGGACTAACAGTGAAAAGGACACAAGGACTAACAGGGTAACAGGCTAACTAACCACAGGGACTAACAATGTTAACTAGAAAAGACAAAATTACACAAATGGTCCCTGAAGTGGACCCCGATTACAAGGTGGGTCCAAAGTGCTTATTATCAAAAAGCCAAAGAAGCAAACCTGTTGAGGGGCTTGAGGGGAGTAACTTTTGTAAAAGCACTTATGCTTTTTACTGGCTTAATAAGCTATAAAAGTGAGCTTATGGGCTGACAAAAACTAAATAAGCTTATGGGCTTATTTTGCTTTTTCTCTGAGGTTTAAGCTAACAAAATAAGCTAAACTATGGGGGACAGATAAATAGGGATAGGGGAGTCCTAATTATAAGCTATGGAAATCTAATAAGCCCTAAATTAAGCTGAACTATGAATAAGCTATGAATGACAGTTTACAAAAAATAGGAAAAAGCCTACTTTAAGCTACTTTTAAGCTAAGCTAAAAGGGGAAATAAGCTATAAGATCTTGGGAAATTAAAGGGCTACCTATAAGCTACAATAAAAGTTAAAAGAAACTAGGGGCTTAAAATCAAATAAGCTAGAAACTAGGGGCTGAAAATGGTGCTCAGCACCAGGGTAAGTTAGGCAGTGGCTAGGGAGCTTTTTGAGCTTAAGCAAATAAGCTCTTAAGAGCTTTTTAGCCAAAATAAAACACAAACAGATTAAAAGGGGAGGCTAATAAGCTTATATTCAAAATATGAAGGCCTAAAAAACAATAAAAGCTGCTGAATTTTGGGTTTAAAATTGAGGGATTTCAAAAATCATTCAAAACTAAACTTGGACTTATGCTTGGTCAAACCAAAGACAGAACAAGTGGTGTTTCAAAATGGCTAGAAACACAACAAATAAGCACAAAATAAGGTGTGCTTAAGCTGCATAAGCAGCTTAAGTGGTTAGGCTAGATTTGGCTTATCCAAATTTTGACAGAAAACAAAAAGCACTTAAAAATTGATTTTAAAACTAAAAGTGGTAATTAAAGTGGCTTGATTAACCCCACACACTCAGCCAAAGTTGGCTGAGTGAGCTTGACCCACAACAAACCCAAAATGACCCATGTTGGGACTAAACCAAACACCCCCTTATTTATATAAAATCGAATTTTTTAACTGATTTTGGTGAAATAAGGCAGAGATAATGGATTACAAGGTGATTTTACTAACTTTTAACACACATTCAAACAATTTAAACAGAATTACAAAGGCTTAAATTATACTTTAAATTTCGACAATGGTGATTTTCACAAACTTTTTAACTTTTATCAAAAATGAAAATTGTTACAACATATGGCTTTAAAACAACTGAGTTACACTTAAATGATTAAAAGAAAGACTTGGAATTTAAAATTAAACTAAAAAAACATAAAAAATGGTGTGTTTGGTTCGGCTTGCTCTCTCTTCTTTTATAGAGGTCCAAAAGCTTCTCTTGGACTTGGGATAAGCTGTGCAATGTTTCCCAATCAATACCTGCCTTCTCCAAACATGTGCCTTATAGCATTCTCAGCCATGGATGGGGGGTACGGGGTTGAGTGTTTGTGCCAGGGAGAGGGTTATAGGGGCAGGGTAAGGTGGGAAGAGGTGAGGGTGAGCTGGAAATGGTACTTGGGAGAGTGGTATTGCCTTGTAAACCATGGGGGAGGATGGTTTGGGTTTGGCGGTAAAACGGGTTACAGTACCAAGTGGTTACAGGTTTAAAAGGTATCTTTGGGGAAGAGGCAACACTAGTCCCTCAACTTTGGCTCTCTTGTCATTTTCTTTTAAGCCGAAATTTCAGTTATAAGATAGTTTGGAAAGTGGCAGAATTGGCCCTTGTGGTTTTATAACAAAAGATTTAAAAGAGGTTTAGGGGAATTGCAAAACTGGTCCCTGCTGTTTATAACTAAAAGGATTTTTGGAAAATTGCAATTTCAGCCCTTGTGTTTTATTTTTCTATTTTTCTTTTATAAAACAACTTTCAAACTTGGCATTTTTGGCCCTTTTTATTTATTTTTTTTCAATTTTAATTATAAAACAAAGTTTTTTTTAAAATTTACATTTTTGGTCCTTATGTTTTATAAAAAAGGATTGTGGGCTTTTGTTGGGCTTGGGTTTTGTTGTTGGGCTTTTGGGCTTGTATTGGGCTTGGGTTTTGTTGTTGGGCTTTTGGGCTTGTATTGGGCTTGGGTTTGGTTATTGGGCTTTTTCAAGCCCAATAAGGTTATGAAGTGGGTTTTGTGTGTACAATGGCTGAGATTGGCTGTAACTGGGCTAGGATTGGGCCTTCAAAGTCTTCACAGTCTTTGTCAATTGCACACAAATGGGCTGTTGTAATTGATTGAGGGCCCATTTGGTCTTCACAGTCTTCATAAATATACTATTGGGCTTTCCCGGCCCATCAGATGGGTTAAGATTGCATTCAATAGTATTCTTCAGTTCCGGCTCCGGTTTGACTGCTGATTCTTCAGTATTGACTCTGACTTTGGCATTTTTGGACTTTGGCCTTGATTTTGCACAGTCTTTTCCATTCCATGCTCAGTTTTGTCATTTTGGCTTGGTTTTCTGTCTTTTTTGATGATATCCACTTCCTGCACAATACAAATGCAAAACAAACATATATTTGGCAGTTTTTGTCTGTTTTTGGTCATTTAAGCTCGTTTTTAGAGGTAAAAGATATGTGTAATTAAGCACTTATCAAGCATCATTCGCAGGAATGTTCAAGTCAGCTATAATATCTGCACAAAGATCAATAGCAAACAACCTACCAGATATATGTTGTTAAATGGGAGCAATTGCTCAAATGGAAGTCAACCATGGAATGAGTTGAGTCAAATATATTTGAGTTTAAATATTTTAAGTGTCTTCTATACAAAACGCAATGACTGCGTTTTGTTCCTGTTAAATAGTTGATTACTCAAAACGCAATTGCATCTCAACGGACAAAACGCAACATGGTTATCCAAACAAAACGCAATCTAGTCTTTCTTATCAAAACGCAACCAATAGCACTACAGGCAAAACGCAATCACGAAAATACAGGCAAGACGCAACCATTATTTCCTAATCAAAACGCAACCAAGAGTTTCTGAACTAAACGCAGTCAAGGGTATTCATCAAAACGCAACCTAGGATATATATGAGCAAAACGCAACCTAGAGAACAAAAACGCAGCCAAGAAGTCCTAAGCAAAACGCAACGAAGAACACTTAAGGCAAAATGCAATTACGAACATCTAAGTAAAACGCAACCAAGAATGCCAAGACAAAACGCAACCAAGAACATGAAAAATGCTCAGATTTTATCTTTTAAATCAAGGCTTCCTAGAGAGAACTAGATCATGCCATACATTAACGGATATACACTGACTGATTTATCAACAACAAACGGCTAATACAAACAACTTACGACCACTATTCGGACTTTAAAAATCAAACTTTGCACGAAAATCACACGGACCACAATTTAAAGATGGGGGGACAATTAAAACATAAACGAAGCATCATGCATGTAATATGGAGCAAACTCAGCAACAAAAACTCAAATGGAAACACTAACCACGAAGTAGATGATGAATAAGCACGAATATCTACATAACACGAGATTCAATGAGTTTTAAGCTACGATGTTATAGATACAACATATTAAAATGATGACGAGCTAAAACCAAGAATTACCTAGGCGAAAAATCACACAAATGATTTCAAGACAGGCAAATCGCAACGATGGTTGTGTTTTGAGTTTGAGAGAGAAAGTAAAAGGGTTTGACTAGTTTTTGATAGGTTTGACCAGGTCAAAACGCAACTCGCATTTATACTAGGCTTAACTTTCGAAGAATGGCAAATTTGACCCCTCCTTTTCTTATTTCTTTTCATCTAAGGTTTAATGGCAACTAAGGGTAATAAGAAATTGCATAAATGGCACACTTGGTCCTTTATATTTAACAAGCCTAGGAAACATATAGCAAATAGCACATAAGACCCTATACTTGCATATAACAGACACATTCGGCCCTTTTTGAGTTAACTCAAGTTTGACTCCCCCTTAAACCATAACCCCGTTAGTTACCAAATCTTTCTCAATTATGTATACAAAGTGTTAAAATGCCCGTTAGATGTCATAAATTTGAACAATACTCTCCCCCTCAATCAATGACCCGTTTTCTATTTAAAGAGCTATAGTCGTTGATTGAGTGTCAAATTTTTGTGAAATTCAAGTCCGATTGATTTTCAAAAATAAGATTAAACCACCATGTGACATCCAAATAATTTTCTGAAGAATCATAGACGGAAAATTATAAGGATAAAAGAAGACTTCTCTTCTTAATCAAGAAATAATGCACTGAAGCGTACATTAGATCGAGGGTGCACGGATATAAAGTAATCCATGCCCGGGAGAACTTAATCACCCGTTGTTAGGAACAGCCGTCGTTTTGGCGACGAGCTTTCCTCATTTTGAAAACCGGGTTGCAGTCTGAAATAACTGCAAGCCATTTAGACATGTTTTGAAAAGTTTGAACTTCCGTTCGAGCTTCATTTAAAGGCCCGTGTCATTATTGAATGACATTTCTAGGTCCGTAAATGTTATCGATAAACGGAAGACATGTCTTGGAAAACTTTTTTTTTGGTATTTTATATTTTCTGATTTTTATGGATTTTTGTGGGTTTTATATTTTTGTATTTTCTTTTTGATGATGAATATGTACATATTTACATAGGATACTTGAAGCAAATCCGTTACTCATCCTTATCATCCTGAAGACGTTTGAGTGTCTCTGGCTTCATACTCTTCATGCCAAGCCGCGGGAGAATGAATTCAAATCGTTCTCTAGGGCAGTGCCATGAAGTGAAGTAATCAAGCCCATTTAATACTCTGTCCTCAGACAAATACAACTCAACCCCTCCCTTCTCCATTTGTTCTCTGATGAAATGATGTCGGATTTTGGGGGGTCGATGTGAATTAGACCTGAGTGCATGACGTTGTGCAACATAGAGCTAATGGGCAGGCACTCTTTGTTGTCACAATACAAAGGTAATGTGATTTGTATGCAAAGCCATAAATCGCGATAATTGAGACCGCATTCCATAGGAATTGGGCACAGCACCCAGAACATTTGCTAGTTTGTTTCTTTGATGACACATCTAACTTAACATATCAACCAAGGAACTGAGCACGCACCAGATGTGCTTCTTCGAGTGTCCTTGACAACCTTGCAAAGATCTGCGTTTGCATATGCTGTAGTGCCATTGGCGGTTCTTTCCGGATACCAAAGACCCATATTTATGGATCCTTGGAGATACCGGAAAGACACGTTTTAACTGGTTCAAGTTTCTTGTTTAAGTGGGCTTAGATTGATACTACTCACATGCACCACAAAAACAAGGTCCAGTCAGCTGGCTTGAGATACATCAGGATCCCAATCTACTACGATATTGGGTCTGGTCAACAGGGATCCCTGAGAGGTCCTCATCCATTTTGTTTGGCTCCACCATGGGAGTGTTAACAGGGTAACTTTTTATGAAGATCCAAATTTCCTTTTAAAATCTCATTAGCGGTATTTAGAATGATTTATAAAATGCCTCTAGGATTCTGAGAAATTTTTAAGCCTAAGAAAAATGATATTTGACCCTATCATTGACATTAAAATTTAGAGCTCATTTCCATAAAAAAACGGTCACAGTCTTTTGGGTCAGTCGAGGCAAATATGATATCAGTCAACTATATTTAAACATAAGAGTGTGTTTGCCAGTTTTCGAATGAACAAGGTTTTTGATCGACTACACCCTAAGAGAATCCTTGTGCCAGAAGAAACTTTGACAAAGTGTCATACCACGCCCGGGGTGCCTGCTTTAACCCGTAGAGAGCTTTCTTCAGACGGTAGACATGATGTGGACGATCTGGGTCAACGAAGCCTTCTGGTTGGCTCACATATACTTCCTCTTTAAGCTCGCCATTTAAAATGATGCAGTTTTCACATCCATTTGAACACTTGTCAATGTTTTTGCTGCAGCCATGCAAAAATATTCTGATTAGCTTTAAGTCTGTGACCAAGGCGAAAGATTCTCAAACATCAAGGAGCCTTCTTCTTGACTATATCCTTTCGCCACATAAAGACGTGCCTTGTTTTTTCCACACGTTACCATACTCGTCAAGTTATCACCTTAAAATCCACTGAGAGCAATAATCATTGCAACGTCTGGAGGTGGCACTAATTCCCATACGTCTAGTTGATCAAATTCATGGATTTCATCTTGCATGGCTTGAAACCAGCAGTCTTCAGAAACAGCAGATTTGAAGTTTTTAGGTTCGACTTTGGACAATACTGAATTGTAGAAGCACCACAGAGCATCTGTAGCAAGCTGTTTCCGAGTGGATACCGGTCGAGAAGGGTTCCCAATAATGTTATCAAGAGGATGAGAGTCGGTCCATTTGCGGAGATGTTTATGAGGTTGAGTGGATTGGTTGGGTGTAGGAATCGTGAGAGTCCCAGAAGATGATGCTTCAGAGTTCAGGTCTGGGGCAAACACATTAACAAATGGTTCGTGCTCAGTTGCAGCAAACGGATTTACTTCAAAAGAATGCTCAGTTGCAACACCGTGATGTACCGAAGATGATTGATAAGCCGAGGATGATGATGAATGACTGCCTGATGGTTCATCGTTATCAAAGGATATAGATACTGATGGACCGGTTGGAATGACCGATGGTGGAACTGCGGGGACAGGAGGCATCTGATGATCACCCGTGGGAGTCTCAAAATATTTATCAAACATTGGTTGAAACAACAGCTCCAAGTCTTTATTGGTGGGAGGTACATATGGAGTAGCGGGAGCAGAATTAGGTACGAGCCCTGAACTTATAGGTCCAGGAGTCAAAAGGTTGTGATTGGGTCCTGAATTAGAGTATACAGGAGCCGTTTGCTCAGTCAGCTCATCGAATGTAACGTGAATGATTTCCATTATTTTTCGGGTCTGTTTGTTGTAGATTCTGTAACCCTTACTGTTTGGTGCGTAACCAACAAAGAACCCAATATCTGCTTTAGCTTTTAATTTGCCAAGATCTTCGCTATCATTTGTTGGGTAGCAAAGAGCCCCAAATATCCGTAGGAAAGAGAGATCCGGCTTCTTGTCATGCACTAGTTCATATGGGGTTTTTATTGTGTGAAGAGTATGTATATAGGATCGGGTTTTGGGTGAAAACAGGCAGTAGCCACATCTTCGCCCAAAGAAACAAAGAGCCTTGGAGAAGTATCAGCATTTTCCATGCAGCATCAAACAACGAGTTTTTCGATTCTGTCGTTCAACCATCCCGCCATCTGGCTAATAGAGGAGTTCTAGTTCTCGGAACGTCTTCCTCGGGGAAATTGCCAACATTTCATAGAAATCTATCAAATCTTTATTAACGAATCAGTGCCATTAACAGTCACGCATGAACCTGACAGTTGTTGTTGAGACCTCGACTTGGTAGTTGTATTAACAGGATTGATTACAAAAGCGGGAGTCTCATCCTTTGATCTCAAAACTTCACTCCATGTAATCCTGGAGTAGTAATCGACTATTACCCAAATTGTTATTTCTTCCCATTTATACTCTGCAGACTCTTAGCGGTCCACTATAAATCCATGTGAAGGGTGTGTAAAACTTCTGCAATGAGTTAATCGCTTGGGTTTGTGGGTAGCTTTCCTGCTCTTTCCAAGTTGACATGCAGAACACAAATGATCCTTTCAAACTTCAACCGAGGTAAGCCTCTAACAAGATCTTTACGAGCTAGAATCATTGAGAGTGGTCAAAGTATAAGTGATTCAACGACGATGCCATAACCAGATTTTGTTCTTGGAGGCTTTAGACAGTAAGCAAATAGGAGAGGACCTCATCATATCTTCAACAGAAATGGTAATAAGTTCGTAACCAATACTTCCTTTGATAAGGCGCTACACCATCTAAGTTTCAGACGCAGCATTGTGTGCTTGTGCTTTCTGAAGTAACTCAAGATCTGAATCACAAATTGAAACTCGACAAGAGAAAACGTTGTGTCCAAGTCCCTCTACATAGTATAAGCTCCTGGAAATTACACTGTCACCAATGACATAATCCCCATATCCCATAATTGCACCAAAATGGTCGTCGAATCGAACAGTCCCAATAAACTTTTTCATGAAATTCCTGAGCCGTGAGCGATCTCCAGTCATATGTTTTGAGCAACCTGAGTCCAAATACCAGAGAACGATCTGTACAACCTACATTTGAACAAAGGCAAAAATGGAGATTTGGATACATTGGATCCCTAATTTCAAATGGGGTCCGGTTGGTTAGTGCACGCAAGATTATACGTAACAGGGGTAATAGTTTCCTATGGATCAGCTGGCAAACAGTCACTCTTAAGAGCAGTAGACCTAACTAAAAGGGCACTGCCTTCCTATCCGGGAGAAGTTTGATCCAGAGGGCTTACCATTGTTTTTGTAGGCAAGACCTTAGGTGGAGTATTCCTAGTTAAAGGCCACTGATCTCCTAAAGGTAATATTCTGCCAGTGGGTCGCCACTGATGGCCGATGGTGGTAAACAATTTCCCTGTGGCCTTCCAAACTTGCTTAACTTGCTTAACCCGCCACACTTATTGTCAGAGGATAGTATTTGTACACACATTTCAGAACCCACAACATTGATCATGATTAATAGAAATTAAGCATTTGTTACATGTTTTGCAAGAAGTATTAGAAATTCGAATTAATTACAGTACGCTTATAGCTAATACAAAGAAATCAAACACTATTCTTATGTGTCTCATTTCCGAACTTATTCATCTAGAAATGGGCTCAACATGTTTCAAGGCACTTAGGCTGGCAGGGTCCTATCTCTTCTTTTGTATTGCTCTAGAGGCTTTGACCTGCTAGCAGCTGAGCACCTTTTACTCCTGAGCGGGCAGTTCCAGGAATGGTTAGGTCAAATTTATTTTCTGGTGCTCAACTGTTGGTGGTGTGTTATGAGTTACCCCGAGTTTCATGTTGTTCAACAAAAGTAACTCCCTTTTTCCTAAGAGAATTGGTAGAGGCCATTTGTTATTGCGAGGGCCAAAGTCTTTAGGCCAGCACGTGCCATTACATATCTACAAACAGCTCCTGAAGGAGTGATGAGTGTAACGGCAAGTGTAGCAGATGCAAAGATAGGTCTCCAAAGGTCCTTTCTACCTTAGCAATCCTCCTACTATTTCATTAAGGGTTTCTACATTTTCCTTAAGGCGACTCGATATTAGTGTAATGTCACTCCCGATTCTTCTTGAGCTAAGGGGGAATTGGGTTTTCAACATCTATAGGATATCTACTCGGGGAAGTCTCAACACCTTAGTTCACAATCAGGAATAGTAACACATTTGAATTTCTCTTTAAGTTGATCCTTAAGTGGGTTCAATTTTCAGATAACAAAGGAGGGTTGTATCTGGTTCCGTGGTGTTTTTTGGCAACGCGTTATTTAATGAATCATACACATCGCTAATAATGCAGTTTAACTTTGCATTTTTCTTGCCCTAGAAAGCAATCATTTAATACGTGAAGGGCATTGAGCTTTGCAGTTAAATCCTTGTTCTGAGAAACTAAAGCCTTAAGGTCAAAAATGGGATCTGCATCACTATTCTTCTTTGTTAAGCGAGAGATTTTTCTCTCTTTAATTTAAGATCAGGAATCGTATGAGCAGATACTAAATACAATTTATTCGAACCTTTGAATCTATTCATTTAGTTTTCCCAATTACAAACAGTGAATCAAATGAAGGAGCATCCGAAGATGTCACTGGTTTTTTGTTTCCAAAACGTTCTTTGAGATTTTGATACTTTAATTGTAAGTTGAAGTGTTCAACTTCAAGTTTGGAGAAATGTTTTATCATTGAGTCATGATCATCATTTTGAATCTTGTTTCTCAGATTAAAATTTTCAGATTTAAGGTCAGCAATACGTTTCTGAGCACTAGTGAAAGCATCATGCATGTCAGAAAATCTAGACACGTTTAGTACAGAATCTGTTACAGTATAAAACACAATCTTTTGACCAACATTCAGCAAACTAAGTTCTCATTGTAGATGATAATGTTTTCCGTTCAATCTCACCAACTCCGTAAGTCGAGTCTCATTCTGGTCACTTCGCTCCAAATTTCAAAAACAGCTTTCATTGTCCCTAAACTTCAGTGACTAGAGATTTTAAAATCCTTCAAATTGTTTTGATTGAGTAGATTGAAAATGGAATTACTTCGGTTAGTTTTAAACACGTTTTTGTTGTTCAAACCCCCTTTCCCCTTCAGTTTATGCCCGTTGGTGTGCAACGCTTTTACAAGTTTCTCAAATCCAAAATAGTTGAGTAATTAATCAGACCAATATTTACTTGGACTTGTAGATTTGGAAGCGTATCTAGGGACCAATGGGCCGGGTATTTGGGAGGAATACACAGTCCGCAAGTGGTAGAACAGGCAGGGTGTGGCATTGGCCCTTTAGCTCTTCGCCTTTTCGTTTTGCTAATCTAAGGACCAAAATACTTGCTTAGTTTCATTGAGTCTGAGGGGTGAATGTTGCCATGAAGTTTCTTTTGAGTAGTTAGGGCTAATGTTTAACCCTCTTTTTCCACACAACAGAGTCATTCATTTTCACATGTAGTTTATTCCTAGTAGCTTCAGCTAACTCTAATTCTTCCTCAGACATTGATACAATTACCGGCACACGATGAGGCTTAAGAAGTTCATCACCATCATATAGTGCCGGTTGGGCCTTTTTGGCCTGTTTGAGGTAAAAAGGGTTCTGGCAAAAAAAACAAAAACCTAAAAATGCAGTTTTTAGGTCTTTTGATCATACACCTGATGGGATTTATCATCATATGGACAATATTTGAATGGAGTGATCTTATGAGTGAAGTCTTAATCTAAGTTTATCGTTAAGGTGTTTCAGATTGGAAAAATCAGTCAGGAATTTTGACTCTTTCTGTTTAAACTCTTGTTTCAAAGTCGTTACGGTTTCTTCAATTATCTTATTGTTTTCCATAGTTGACTTAAGTTGTAACTTGAAAGAATGAAGTTCCTTTTTAAGATTTTCTTCCATTTTATTACGATTTTGAATAAGCATACGCATTTGATCATCCATTCGTTGTTCACGTTCAGTCAGTTCAAACTTAGCACGTTGCTCATAAATGGCAACCTGTTCCTTGTAGATCTTAAGTTCAGTGGCTATTGGGTCATGAGGAACGAACGCATCATTAACAGGCGATACACATACACTATTTAGAGCGGAAGATGCACAACTTGGTACACCAGAAATGTCATTGACCGACAAATATTGTTCATATGGAATAACATTACTGTTCCCCATATGGACACTAGTTGTGTCAATAACATCTGACGGTTGTACTTTATTATGGATCTCATGTTCGTCCTGATTAGAGACACTATGATCAATAGCATTTTCTAGAGTATGTACCTCAGATAAGATTGATGCATTGGATGGACCAGCTTGTGGATTTGCTGACCCGACTGAGGACAAATTGGCCATGAATATTGACTGAGCAGTCGGTTCATCATCAACATCTGAATCAAAAGCGTCACATTCATCTGCCTGGAAGATGTTATCCTCATTCAGAGCTAAGTCTTGGACTGGTTGATTATCCACATCTGCATCAAAGGTGTTGCCCTGTTCACCAGCCAGAAAGAGTAGTTCCTCTTCATCCAAAACTGCACCATTCTCTTGGGCTTGCATCAGCAGCATCTTGTCCTTGAAATAATCAGAATTCTGTGGACGCTTTGGCTGAGTACAGTTCCTTGCAATATGTCCAACTCCATTACAATTATAACACTTGACCGGTTTCCCTTGACCTGCATTGGCATTCCCAGCTCTATTCTGTGCACCCCCATTTCCTGCTGTACCATTTCCCCGAGCCAAATACCTCTGATTCTGATTCTGTCGCCCTTGAACATTCTGAACTACTACCCGACCATCTTGAATAGTTGCTTGATTCCGGGTGTTAGATGAGGTTCGAAGTTGATTGTTGGTCTGAGGAAGCGTTGCTCTGAAGGATTGGGCAAGGAGCGCCATTTGTTTGGTGAGGTTGTCAAGTAGTTCATCAGTTTGAGTGTATCCGGAGTCGATTTGTGATGTTTCAGGGAATTGTGGGTATTGTGGTGATTGAGGGTTTGTTGATGAAGAGGGATATTGATGAGACTGGACATGTGATGATTGGGCATGAGGTTGGACCGTTGACACAAATGCAAGTTGATCATTCGTAGCAGGAGTGATTCTCTCAATAATTAGTCGATCTTGTGCAGCATGCTTCTCATGTTGTTTTAAGTATGCATACAGCTGTTCGTGATTTGTCTCTTTTAGACCTTTGTTGAGTTTAACGGCTGTCACGAACCTATCCCATTCAGGTGACATATTGTTCACGAACTTGGAGTTCAGTTGAATGTTAGGCATTGTCATTCTGATATTCCTCATGTCATTGACCAGCTTGTGAAAGCGAACATAGTACTCATTGATATTTTCACCTGGAAGCATCTTGACGCTTAAACTCATCGTACAACTGAGATTCTCTATCTTCTTTTGTGAGTTCAGAACCTGCAAGAAGCATTTTGACGTTGTCCCAAATTGCTTTTGCTTCAATGTTGTGATTGATGAGCTTGTAGATATCTTTGGGAAGTCCTTGAAGCACAATATTGGTGGCATGGACATCTGCATCGTATCGTTTCTTCTCCGTGTCACTGAGGTCCTCATATGTACGAGGCCTTTTTGGTCCAAGGACACCTCCCTTAGGGGTAGTTCCAAGGCATCCTGTGGTTATTTTTTTTTTTTTTTTTTTTTTCTTGTTCCAAGCTCGAATGTTCCTTGATCAATCGACTGAAGAATTTGCAATCCATTTTCCATTCCCCTATAGTATAATCGGATTCGTTCTGCCCATGATTCATAATCAGTCCTATCAAGCATAGGAGGGCGGGTATCGGAACCGGCCGCTTGAATATCATCTGAATTACTGGACATGGTTGATTACTTGTATTATGATAAACTTTGGATCGGTACAATGATTAGTGATTGTATGTTAAAAGTGATGATTGTTTTGTTTGATTAGGTATTTGTTGTTGATTGGATTTGGTTTGGTTAAAATAAATTTAATGTAATGAAGTTAATGCAACTTAGGCTAAAACGTCGGGAAGAAGCCTAGACAAAACGCATGAAAATGAAATTTTTTGCCAATTAACCTCTTATCAAAACGCAATAGTCCTTCAAGCAAAACGCAACCAAATGTTGAAGCAAAACGCAGTGATGGTCTTGAAGCAAAACGCAACCAAATCTTGAAGCAAAAACGCAATGATGGTCTTGAAGCAAAATGCAAACCAAATTTTTGAAGCAAAACACAGTGATGGTCTTGAAGCAAAACGCAGTGGTCTTGAGGCAAAACGCAGTGGTCTTGAGGCAAAACGCAACCAAATCTTTAAGCAAAACGCAGTAACCAAAACGCAGTCTTCAATAACCAAAACGCAAGAGCAAAACGCAACCTATAATAAGACAAAACGCAGTACAGTTGTCTTTTACCAAAACGACAAAACGCAGTGTACTTTTTGAGGCAAAACGCAATGAAGAATGTCTCAGAGAGGCAAAACGCAGTGACGAAAAATACGAACTTTTTCACCTAAAAACACCTAAAAATCACCCTTTTGAACGTTTTTGCTTGGTTTCTTTTGCACAACTTGATCCTAGAAGGCTATAACAACTATAGAAACACTAACTTTAACATCACAAACGTGAGAATCAAAGAGTGTCAAGAATAAGACCATAAACCTTCAAAAACCAAACTTTTGATCTAAACTAACCAAGAAAACGCACACACAATCTAGCTAATCATCCCATGGGCTCTGATACCAATTGTAGTATATTGGATATCATAACACAAGCCTAGGATTAGTGTTTGGTCAAATTGTCTAGAGAGAGAAAGTGGGAGTTCTAGAGAGAGAAAATCACTTAGTGTGTGTTTGTGATAAAATGAACATCCAACCCCTTCTCATGGCTTGTAAGAGGGGTATTTATACAAGAGATTGGTGCCCCTAAATGGGCCATGGAGTGGGCTTAACAATTTTAAAGACTCCGCCCAACACCATAAGTCGTACGGTAACTAAATGATTAAAACTAAGACTACGAGCTAACCTATGCTAGATATAATACGGGATGACCGAGTCTTTTACATGGATTTTCAAATCAAACAAAGCACCATCCTAACTCTTCAGGAAATTCAAATCGATAGCAATGGGGCCTAAATTTCTCAATTAATTTCAAATGGTCCAACAAACCTAGGGTGCTAACATTCCTTTCTTCCCCAAAGCGTGCCACACCTTTCCAAGGTGACACTTTGAGCAAGACATAGTTACCTACACTAAACTCTAGAGGCTTCCTCCTTTTATTAGCATAACTTTTCTGACGATCACGTGCAGCCTTAAATCTATCCTTAATCTGCGAGATCTTCTTAGTAGTCTCTTGCACTAGGTCCTATCAACTGACTTTCTCCCACCTCAGCCTACATAATTAGCGAACGACGACGTTTCTACCATACAATGCTCAATACGGAGCACATCTCACACTAGAAGGATAAATATAGTTAATCGAAAAACTCAACCAACGGAAGATGAACATCCCAACTTCCCCCGAAGTCTAGGACGCACGTTCTAAGCTTGTCTTCCAAAGTCTGAATAGTACGCTCACTCTGACCATCGGTTTGAGGGTGATAATCCGTACTCATGTCTAAACGGGTTCCTAATGCCTCTTGCATTTGACTCCAAAACCTCGATGTAGAAACGACTATCACGATCCGCTATAAATGAGATCGCACACCATGTCAGCAACATCCTCATTTAAATACAATCTAGCCAACTTTCCATCTTATACCTCATGAATTGTAGTAAATAAGCGAGACTTAGTCAAACGGTCCACATGACCCAGATTGTGTCAGGCCCCTACTAGTCCCTAGGAAACTTAGTCACATAATCATAGCTATTCCTTCCCATTTTTCTATACAAGAAGCTCAGGTTTGCTAGAAGCAGAGCCAGATGGGCCCTTTGATGCCAGGCCTTAACCTCAAATAATTCAAACACTAACTAACAAACTTAAGATTATTACTATATCTTTTTTCATCCCAGGCCACCAATAGCTATCTCTCAAATTGTAATACATCTTATCAGCTCTTGGGTGTATAGAGTACTTTGACTTATGTGCTTCATCCATTATCAGAGTTCACACCTCACCCTTCAAAGGTACCCATATTCGATCCAGGTAGTACAAGGTTCCATTACTTCTTTGTTCTATCATTTCATCCAAACCTTTCTGCAATCATGTAAACTCATCCACAACCTCCTTCTGAGCCGTCAGTATCCTATCCTTAATACTCGACTGAAGGGTCATATTCATAGCTCTAACTCTCTTAGGCTTTACTCTTTCTTTCCTACTTAGGGCATCAGCCACCACATTCGCCTTACCAGGATGGTAGCGAATTTCACAGTCATAATCACTAAACAACTCTATCCAGCGACGCTGTCGCATATTCAACTCTTTCTGACTAAAGATATGCTGAAGACTCTTATGATCCGTATAGATGACACTCTTTGTCCCATACAGATAATGTCTCCAGATCTTAAGTGCAAACACGACCGCACCCAACTCCAAATCATGGGTAGTATAATTCTTCTCATGAATTTTCAACTGCCTAGATGCATAGGCTATCACTTTACCTCTTTGCATTAACACACAACCTAGTCCTATCCCGGACGCATCACAATATACCACAAAGTCTTCCGGTCCATCGGGGAGAGCTAGAACAGGCGCATTACACAACTTATCCTTCAAGGTTTGAAATGCCAATTCCTGTTCCTCACCCCAATCGAAAACCTTACATTTCTGAGTCAAGATAGTAAGAGACTTAGCTATCTTAGAAAAGTTCTCAATGAACCTACCTGTAAAATCCATGCCAATCAAAGATCAACGAACTTAGTCGGAGTTCTAGGGGCTTTCCAATTCTTAACGGCTTCAATCTTACTAGGGTCTACATGAATCCCATTACCATTTATCACATGCCCAAGAAACTGTACTTCTCCTAGCCAGAATTCACCCTTAGAAAACTTAGCAGACTGTTTCTCCTTTTTGAGCAGTCCCAAGACTAACCTTAAATGTTCTACATGCCCTCTTGGAGATCTATGAGTAGATTAAAGATATTTTATTATAAAATCTATCACAAACCTATCAAGATAAGACCTACAAACTCTATTCATCAAATCCATAAATACTGCAGGTGTATTAGTCAAACCAAAGGGCATTACAATGAACTCGAAATGTCCATAACGAGTTCTAAATGCAGCCTTTGGAATGTCATCCTCGCGCACTCTCAGCTGATGGTATCCAGACCTAAGATCTATCTTTGAGAAAAACTGCGACCCTTGTAGTTGATCAAATAGATCAATACAATTCTAGAACGTGGATAACATTCTTAACATCAACATGTTTCAACTGTCGACTCTATAATCAATGCACCTCCTAAAAAGCACCATCCCTTTTATCTTAACGAACAACACCGCGCTCCCCAAGCTAAGACTAGGTCGAATAAACCTTGTTTTGGAGTTCCTTGAGTTATCCCGACAACTCCTTCAATTCAAAAGGTGTCAAACGATAAGGAGACTTGGCTACCGGCGTTGCTCCAGGGATTAACTCCATCTGAAACTCAATTTCCCGAATAGGCGGTAATCTAGATAGATCATCCGGGAATACCTCAGGAAAATCTCTAACTATAACGATCTCTTCATGTTTCTTATCACTAGCCTTAGCACTCATCAAAAGTCTTGCTTTCTCTTCCGGTCTCTTTCCTACTACTTTAAGCCCCTTACCATTCGGTAGTGGTATCCTCACCACCTTCTCATGGCAAATTATTTTAGCCTTATAATTTGACAACCAGTCCATACCTATAATCACATCAAAACTCCCATGTCCAAAAGTTATCAAATCGATGTCAAAGACACGACCCTCAATTTCTAGTCTACGACCCTTAATAACCTTATCAATCTCTACTAGCTGTCCGCTAGCTATCTTAATCTCATAACTGAATCCTAAATCCTAGTCCTCTTATTATCATCCCTACCATTCTTATCCATGCTAGGTTCCCCCACATTTCCTCTTTTCTTAACCTTCTTAATTGATCCATTCCTAACAGCCTCATCGGTCAGTGCACCAGAAATCTGCACAGCCTTTTGCATAGTCTTTGGCTCCGTTGCTGCCACCATCCCACGGATTTGTGAAGCAAGGCCATACACATACCTCTTAATCATCCTACTCTCTGAAGTTACCAAATGTGAAACTAACCTAGCTAACTCATGAAACCTATCATATATACAGCATTGCCATCCCCGACAAGGCGTGATTCCATAACTATGATTCCACCTTTTGATTTCATGACTAGGACAAAACCTCTTATATCATCATAAACTTAAAGTCATTCATGACATACTACAACAACTTCTCGCTTAGCGTGCGGATCTGAAGAGTTCCACCATGGTTACAGCCTTACCCACAAATGACCACCAGTGTATTATACTTTTTGTTCGAACACTACAAACCACTCAATCATGCACATAACCCATTTTCTCAATCAACGAGTAAGAACTACAGGCACCTCCCCCTTACCATCATATCTTAGGGATACAAGCTAAGAACTCGCTTGATATGACAACCCACCGTTGCCATTTCCTATCAAGAATTTCGGTTCTCTTGAATGTTTCTCATTAACTACATTACCATTTATTATTCCAACATTTCCTTGGATACTAACCTAAGCTAACAGGCGGTAAGAGTTCTGCAATTGTTGGTAAGATGTTGATGAAGTCGGGTGCTCCCCCATTGGCTCCCTCTACATTCCCATTGACTCCCTCTACACCCACATAGCTCCTATACCTTTGGTCATTTTCTTGACCATTCAAATCATCACCACGCTCATCATTACCTTCCCTAGGTCTTCTACCCCTTCCACCTCTGCCAACCCGTACACCCGTTCCCCCTCCTAATGATTCGGTAGCAGGTCGGCCAACACTTCGGGTTATCACCCTTGGCGGCATTATCCACACGAGGGAGAACATGGGCAACGTTAGGCAAGTGAGAAAACTAACATATATATATATATATATATAGAACATCTTACTATATATATATATATATATATATATATATATATATATATATATATATATATATATATATAACTATACACATAATACCACCTTACGGTGTCAACATCGATTTGTGTGAACAACATTACTAAGTATGAGTGAGTTGTGATACGCTTATAATTACATTGGCCACCGTACTTATATTCGCATCCTTTCCCAGTCATATTCAATATTGAGCTCACACATTTCAATGACTGACATAACTAAAGCACCAAACCGCGAACACACAAAAGCAAACAAAAGCGGAACACCGCACACATAGATCCTATACGCAACTAAACGACGGATCTTAGGTTATAGTCTAGGCCAATCCACCTAGTTCTCTATAACCTTGGCTCTGATTACCAATCTGTCACACCTTGACAAAGGCGGAAACTTTCAGTGAATGCAACATAATGATCAATCATAACACAAGGTACAAAATAGAGAAAACTACATTGCAAAAACTCCAAGTGCTATGAAGACCATCAAATTCGAACAAACTCGAGTAATGTCCCAAATCGCAACTAAATCCACAATCTCTTACAATTATTCAACTGCCCACACAGGGGACCATAATCCAAACTTAAACCAAACATCCAAATACTAAAATCAAAACAACAAACAAGCAAGACTTCACATGAAATTCCACTCGGGATACGCCTAAGTTTGGTATCACAATCAGCAAACTATTATTCTTTCACTTCACCTGAAAATGATACTCGAAAACGTCAACAATAATGTTGGTGAGCTCGTAGGTTTGACCTTAAACCCAAAAGTTGTGCCAATATTTCAACAGTGGACAATAGTGCTATATGATATAGTGAATATATGCAAACAATTCAAGACATAGCATCCTACGCTAGTCAATCATATGTCACTTACGCATCTAAAGGGCCTACCAGCTAGAGCACTAAATATTAAATATTAGGAGTCAGATATGCCCTTCAACATAAACTTGAGTATGCGTACCCATCCGCTCCAATAAAATCACACAAATATTGGTAGGCCCTATCCGATCCCAATAATCCTCACAACACTGTTTAGAGCGTACCAATCCTATTCCAATAATCAGCAAAATATTCACATAACAATCATAAGCACATAACTTGTCCCAAAAACTAAACCACATTTCGCACAGTTCAATTCAAAACATTTCAAAACACATTTGAGTATCATTTCCCCCCAACGAAAAAATAATAAAAAGTGGGGCTACGAGAACTCACCTTAAGAAAGTCTTTAGCAACCAAATCTCAATCACACAAGCAAATGCAACGACGCCCGTACATGACCTAGTCTAGTTAATGTCCCAATTTAATCATACCAATTCCAAAACAATCTTCACATTTTGATGCATAGAAGTTTAGACGCGTTGTACAATATACCCAAAACAATATAGTGGTGTTATGGTTGAACGTACATAGTTTCCACAATTATATCAATCTCATTCCTCTAATAATACACACTATATTAGTTAGAAGAAAAAATAACGTAATATAAATAAATATTTAATAATTAATAATTATAAATATATTTCGACAATCCAATCGGTAAACCATTAGTCACTCAAAATAATCAATAATACGTTTTAAAAAATAAAAACTTTAATCATAATAAAACACATTAGAGAAGTTGTCGAGTAAAAAAATAATATATTTTACGTCTTTAGTGAATTATTAAATAAGTAAATAATTAAAATAATATTTTATAATTTAAAAAACATCAAAAAATCGTGTATTTATGAAAATTTCTAATTAATAAAACTTTTGCGAAATTCAACATGGCCCGTACCTCAAACAAACTAAACGTTTTCCAAGGTTTCAAACCTATTTTCAACACTTTTCCATAAAATTCGAGCACTTTTCGACAAATTCCAAATTCTCATTCTTTCAACTTTTACTAAAACGTTTTTCCTAGAATATCAGTTCAAGTAACACTCGTAAAAGTACATATCCCCGTTTCAAATAGTCCGACAAAACTCTCACAACGACGTAAAAATCGCTTATTAGGCCTAAGGAAGGCCCAACAAGGGTCCATTAGTAGGAATAATTATAAGTCCAAAAATACGACCAATCCAAAACCCAGGTTCAATTACATATATAACATATACTTATAAGTACACAATAATTCCGGATCATAATAACCCCTCCCATTAAGTCCACAGGCTTAAATAGATTTATTGGCCGTGATCCATTAGCTCAAAAATAAGTATATTAAGCTTAAAATAAGCTAATAAGCTACGTATCGCATTTGGTTACTCTACATAAAAACCAAAAAAACCTTCCACTATACATATGTTCAAAAATACAAAAATAATCAAAATCAACTTCCGAGTGATTTTGGGAATGGTTCGTGGCATATAAGCCCAAAATAAGCCAAGAAATAGCTTAAAAATAAGCCCGCAATAAGCTATACAAGCTAATATCAAAAAAGCTATCTAGCAACATATATTATTCAACCATCACGACCACAACATCAAAACTACAAATACCCCATTCTTTCTTTTTATAACCAACGAACCAAACACCAGCCCTTATTTTATCCGTTCTCAACTTCCAAATTGATTTCACAACGATCACTGGTAAAACTAACACTAAGCATCAAATAAACCCAAAAGGACAAACGAGATTTAAATTTGAAAACTTACAAAAAAATCTTCAAATTTGTATATTTCGACATGAACCGGACAACCCAAACATTGTTTAAATGGATACCCGAACACTAGAATCAACTCCAAATATTTATGTCTTCATGTTTTTTTGATCAAAGCTCAAAAATATAATGTGTGTGTGTGTTGTTGTTGTTCGGACGAACAAACAAAGAGAGAAAAAGAGTAGAT
This sequence comes from Tanacetum coccineum, assembly GCA_026074375.1. NCBI lineage: Eukaryota > Viridiplantae > Streptophyta > Magnoliopsida > Asterales > Asteraceae > Tanacetum > Tanacetum coccineum. The sequence goes on along the minus strand of BQNB010032431.1, from coordinate 7,420 downwards.
TTTTTTTGAAAATGAACTATGTGTTAAAAATGAGGATAAGGATATTTTTAAAGTGTACCAACCATGAACACTATAGCTAAAATCATGCCTTGATGTCCCCTATGGGACTAGAGCCAAAATTGGTATCCAAGGGTCTCCATGTCCTTCTTTCGTGTCGGGATCAACTTAAAAACAAAGCACGTAAAAACACAACCGTACAATTATCCCCAAAGTTAATTAGCATTATTAATTCACCTTAAAAAATACATTTTTCTATTAACCTAGAGTATCGCATGACATATTTCACTTAAAAAAACCTTCAATACTCCTTTGGACATTAACAGGACGTGCGGTACTCATTTTTCTTTTTCGGCATTTCTCAAAATTCACGGGTCAAACCACCCGGAATACAAATTACATAATAATACCTTCCAAAGGGGATTATTAATCACAATTGTAACACCCCAAATGGGTCGCAGTGGAATAAGGGTTCCGGGCGTTGGTTACTTCTCAGATCAATACCACAAGATAATAAAAGAACGACCAAAAAGTCGTTTTAAAACTGAAACATTGGCTTAATAAAGGATGTGTTGCAGAAAAGAGCCGAAGCCTTACTTGTTTACTTTGTTATTATTACAAAGATTTCCAGCCCTAACAGATATACAAAATGTAAATGCACTAAGATCATTAATGCATGACTTCAAATATAACCACCATGTATCCTACGCACCTCGTGCTTAATTACCTCTTGAAAAACCATTTGCATTTAAAAAAAACGTCACCATAAAGTTGGTGAATTTCATAGGTTTATGTAAATGTATATGCAGGACGCAAGACTTTCCAGTGAATAACGCAACAGAAGCGACATCGACAAAATGCAATTACGTTTGCCTATCCAGACACCGAAGCGTCGACATAATTGAATACAATATATAATATTGCCCTACAATTGCCCTGATGATGTTCAACCCGTAAATCCAGTATCCGATATGAAAACCGTTCGTTTCCAGTGATACTAATCACACAAAACGGGAGGTCCAATCCCAAAATATCCTATCTATAATCTTCGCGCTCACATTCCAGTAATGACAGTTCATTATTCAAGGCATAAGTGGGTTATCGCGACTTAGGCCAACACGTAACATGATAAAATGTACACTGTTCGTCCAATTTATAAAACATGTCATATGTCCACCCTAAAAACTTGTATAATAATTGTAAAACATGGTGCTATGAACTCACCTTGAGTGAGTAAACTGATAACAAAATATCCAAGTAAAAAACGCGTCACGCTAACGCCCGAATGCAACCTAGTTAATATAGGTCGAATCAGTATTCAAGTACGTTGTCTAACAAAAACTGTATATAATCCTATATAGTTATCATCGTACTATCGTTCGGGCTATCATAATTTAAGAGGTCATGACATGACGTACGAGGAGTTAGGACACTTTAAATCGTAAAACCAACAACTCGTCAATACTACCATCCGATAAGCTCATTAAGGAAATTCCCTAGTAATATAGCACTTCTAAACAATAACATATATATTCTATATAGCAATATCACATCCTAATCGATACGTTAAATCGAATTTATAAAAGTAAAAACGTTTTATAATTACGTCTTTAGCAAAAATGACATAACTTTGTTCGTTTTAATCCCGTTTCTTCGCGTTTTTTTACGCCCACGCTTTCGATTAAGACGAGTGATCATAAAATCACAATTTTATGTTTTAGAGATTCTATGATGAAATAGTGTTTTACAATATCATAACAGCTATAAAATTTTTTTATACTTTTTAATTAACGTAATAACCCTTTTTGTCGTATCTTATTCGTTATAGCTCCGTTGATTGGCCGTATTCCGTTTCGAACACTTCTCGTAATTGAAGTTTTATCATATTATTGATGTTTTTATAAAGTATATTTATGCCAAGAATGATTAACTTTTTATAAAATGTTGTTTTATAAAGTAATATCGTCGAAACTCGTAAATACTGTATCTTCTTCGTTATTAATCCGTTTTTTGAGTTTCTTATCATTTTGGAATCCTCATGAGATGTACTATCTTTATAAAACATAAAAGGGCTGTTAAGAAATTCGGACCAAAACAGAAGGTTTGAGGTTTTGTGATTTAGACATGTTTTAAGCTTGATTTTTGTACCATTAAGCTTCAACACCTTATTACAACTACTTCACAACATTTCTATCTTATGTTTTACATATATAAAGTCCATTAGATCATACTTTACTCAAGTGTGTTCAAGATAACAAGTTTAACTACCATTTTCACTTGTAACTCATAAGTTAACATTAGAAACCCTAATTTGCTCATAAACATGTTCATACTTAACCAACATGTTAGAACACTTATACATCCCTTTTAACATGATATTACCATTCATATGACATGTAAATAAGTCCATATAACATTAATCATAAGTAAATATCCATTTTACATATTCAAAAGTACCCTAAATGGTGATTTAGCTAAATATAACATATGAACACATAAAATCTTAGTTATGAAATGATTAAGCTTTTAAATAACCTTGTGTGGATGAGTAGAGAAAAGAATAACAATCACACCCTTGTGATTAACAACCTTGGCTTGAAAATATAAGGTGAAAACCCTAATTTCAACCAAAACCCTAATCTTGCAATATCTTGTTAAAACCTCTTCAAAGCTTAACCAACCCTTCAATTCTTCTTAGAATACCTTAAGTATGATGTATAAACACTAATATGGTGAAAGAAAATCAAGCTATGGATTGTATATGTTGGTGGTTTTGAGCCGTGGGATATTAGAGAGGGAAATGGGAGAGTTTGATTGATTTTACACCTTGGAAATGAGATATGTGTGTGATACTTGCTAGCTAAGGCCTTATATACTAATCCAAGGAACCAAAGGAGGATTTCTAGGGCAAGTAGGCAAGTGTATGTAAAGGTGTAAGGCTTGGTCCCCTTGGATAAGCCTTATCCTTAGATATTTAGGAGAGTAGTCATGAACAAGATATTATCTTGGTCCTATCTCACCATATCCGGTCACATACAATAAATAAGATGATATTTTTATTATTTTGTGTATTGGGTATAATCTTGGGTATTCGTTTAAGCGTTGTTAAGTTTTGGTGCTTCCGGGAATGCCGAAACGCGTTTTATCGCGAAACGTAAGCATTTTACGTAACCAATAAAAATAAGATGAACAAAGTTGATAATTATCCTTATAATAATCATTTAACACTTGCTTGATGTGAACGTTTAATCGTTTAATGCCCGTTTATATTAAATGATCATTTTTAGTTTACGCGATTTAGCTTAACGATTACGATTTAAGAGCAAACGCGTAATTGTGAATTACATAATGTCATACAATGACCTAAAACACGAGGTGTTATACGAGGGACCGAATCACGCTCCTTGTATTCATGATAATTATAGATTGTAAGATTTTAGAACGTAATGAACTAATTTTTTTAATTAGGTTAAAATCAAGAAAATTAGGAGATTCCTACACCATTAAAATTTCTAATGGTCATAAAGTTAAGTATGAAGACACAATCATTGCAAGCACATGGAACCTAGCCAATAGAAGTTTTGTATCCACTACTTTTAGCTCCCAATTGACATCATCCCAACTGCGTTAGACATTATTTACCCTATCGAGTTAGCTAACAGAAAGATAATAGGAGTCAATACTACAATTAGAGGTTGTACGTTAAATTTCCTAAACTACCCGTTCAAAATCGACTTAGTCCCTGGTGCTGCACCTGTAGTATGATCCCCGTATATACTATCCCCGTCGAAGATGCAAGAATTGTCTACTTAATTACAAGAACTTGTTGACAAGGGATTCATAAGACCTAGTTCCTCACCTTGGGGAGCTCTGGTCTTGTTTGTTAAAAAGAAGGACAGATCTTTCAGAATGTGTATCGACTATCGTGAACTAAACAAGCTTATCATGAAGAATCGATACCCGCTTCCAAGAATCGACGACTTGTTTAACCAATTATAAGGATCAAGTGTCTACTCGAAGATTTATCTGAGGTTTGGTTATCACCAACTTAGAGTTCATGAAGAAGATGTTCCAAAGACGGCGTTTAGGACTCGTTATAGTCATTACGAGTTCCAAGTAATGCCTTTTGGATTGACTAATGCATCGCCGGTATTCATGGATTTGATGGTTCGGGTGTGCAAGCCATATTTATATAAGTTCATGATTGTGTTCATCGATGATATTTTGATCTACTCTAAGAACAAGGAAGAGCATGAGGAACACCTTAAGTTAATCTTAGAATTACTTAAGGAGGAGGAGTTGTACACTGATTGTTAATATTTCTTACTATATATATAATATAATAAATTACAAAATATATAATAGTAAAAAAACAACAAATCAATAAAGTAGCCAGGAGCAGTATAAACTATTCCCGGGTCGTTAATTCCCCAATGAGGCTGTGCTGGAAAATCGATACAGTCGAAGATTTGAGTTTGAAGGAGAGAATTGATTTGAGAGTGTGGAAAAGTCAAATTAAACAATAATAAACAAAAACGTTTAAGAAAATCCTAAAAATTACGAAATTAAGCTGAAAAACGGGAGCACGAATCCCGAACAAAGGGGGAAAAACCTAAAATCTTTAAAATTAACCCTACGAAGAAATTTTCACTTCTAAACTACTCTAAGGAACAAATAACTAAGAATGAAAAAGACTAGACCGAAAACGGAGTTCGTTTGACCCTAAAACGAGTCAAGACAAAAAACCGCACCCGGACCGCTCTTTAAAAAACGAAAAGTTGTAAAAATAACCCTACGAAAATTTTTATATTTTTCCTACAAACTATATGACTAAAGAAAATTTTCTAAAAAAGAAAAAATATTTTTTTGATAATTTTTGTATTTTTTATGAATTTTTAAAACTTTTAACTAAATTAAATTGTAAAAAATACTAAATGACTTTAAAAAATTCTGAAATTTTTACTAAAAATACTAGATACCTTAACAATCCTACGAAAAATAAGAAACAAAAAAAACTGAATGAATAAGCCCTAAATAAGCTGTAACATCTTATAAGCTTATAGGCCTGAAATGTATATACATACTAATGCCCTTGGGACTATAACGAAAAAGTCCCAAGGGCGCAACGGTATGTGTGTGTACAAAAGAGAGGTGTACGAGGGTTGAGACCCGGGTTCGAGTCTTGCTCACCAGGGTCACCCCTTGTCTCCTTTTTTTTTTTTGAAAAACTTTGTAAAGCAAAGTTGTTAAGCTCGTGGGGCTTAACAACTTTTTCAACTACAACTTTTTCTGAAAAACTATAAATAAGCTTAAAATAAGCTTTTAAAACGACAGAATGCTAAAACAAGCTTAAGGCTAAAAAAAAAAACCTAAGACATTTTGGACTTAGTGGTCATTTAAGCTAAAACTTGGACTAAATAAGCTAAAGGGGGCCTAACTAACCTAGATAAACTCTAAAAAGCTAAAAAGCTAAAACTAAATAAGCTGGAGAAAGGGCTTAAGTGGCATAAAGATAAAGTAAGCTTAAAAGGCTAAAAGGGCTTAACTATTGGACAAATAAGCTAGGAAAAGGAAAATAAGCAAATAATCTAAACACACTATCAAAAAAACTACTAAGAGCACAATTGAGCTTATGAAATAAGCTGAATAAGCCAAAGAAAAAAAAAAGCATTCCCTTCACTAAACTTGGCTAAAACAGTGATGGGGCAACTTGTAGCTTAAAAATAAGCTATCTAAAAGGCTTGCTAAGGGCTGAAACTTAGAGGGCTTATTAAGAAGCTTATAGGCTCACAAAATAAGCCAAAAGTTAAGGCTTATGCACACTAAAAAGCTAAGAAAAGAGGGCTTAAAATCTCCCCTTTGCACCAGGGGAGATTAATGCTTAACACAAGGGGCTTATTTGACAGCTTTTTAAAAGCTGTCAAATAAGCTCAAAACAAAAAAATAAGCTTAAACAGCTTAAGTACTCTAAGTCATGGGCTTGTGCACCAATTTTTGACTTTTAAAAACCATTAAAACTTGCTGATTTTTGATAGTGAAAAAGGGCTTTTGCTTTTTTTAAAAACTTGCTACTTAAAAACTTGGTGGTTTTTGACTCAAAAAGTCAAGTGACCAAAGGCTTGTTACAGCTGGTTTTCAACTTACAAAACACACACTTTTTGAAACTAAACTCAAACTCACAAGAGCTTATTAAATAAGCTCTTGTACCTTTTTTAAAAACACCACAGTTTCAAAGATGGTTTATAAAACTTTTGAAAAACAATTTTCAAACTAAGAAAACTTTTAAAAACAGCTTAAATTAGCTTAAAACTTAAGCTAAATCTAGCTAAATGACCATAACCCAAACTAAGAACATTTTTGACCCGTTTTCCATGTTAACCCAAACACTCCCTTAATTTTTAAAAGTGGTTTTAAAATCTATAAAAACTAACTTAAACTGAAATTTTTAAAGGACAAATAATACTTAAGCACTTAAGGACTATAAAAAGATAAAAAGCAAGACAAATAAGCACTTAAATTTGGACAATAAGCTAGAACAGTTATAAGCACTTTAGACAGTTTTGAGCAACTTGAATGAAAATGAAGTAAAGAGTAACTAAGAAGCACACTTAAGCATAATTAAACATTAATAAGCATAAAAAGACATTAATAAGCTGAAAAATAAGCTGCATAAGCTATTGCTACAGTAACTGAGGCTTAAAACTTACCAAGGTCCAAATGCATAGGTACTTAAAACTAATCCTAACCCCCTAAGTCCTTTGATTCTGAATGTATTTAAACCCAAGGCTCTTCCAGGTTTTAGCCTTCTTCACAGCTTATCAATGATAGCAATATAAATAGCTTTTTGACAGAATTTTGATGGAACTTAAACAACTTTTCATTAGCTTTTTAAAAAGAGTACAAAGAACTTGCATTAAGATGTAAATAAGCTGAAAGACAAATAAAAATGACTTAATTTAAATATAGATAAAGACTTCTACACTACACACTTAATTTGGCTCACATAGCCTCTTATTTATACTAAGAGCTAAGTCTCAGCTTCTTCTTCTTGTGTTTCTTTTGTGAGAGACTTCAATGAGTAAATCCCAGCCATTGATAGCCATTGTGCTTCTTTGGATTAATCATAGCCATTGATTCGGCCAAGGTTATGGGGAAAAGTGAGATTGCCAACTTGGCAATTGGGATTTGTGACTGGGATTAAGGGTTAATCCCTTGTGGTTAATAGTTGCAGGGTTTGAGGAGAAAACGAAGGGTAAAAACTGGCGTATGGGGGGAATACACCATTGGCGGGAAAAGTTGGGTTTATAAAGGTTGGGGGTGACAGGGTGGAAGTTTGGGGAATTGGCACATTTGGTCCTCCAAAGTTATAACCCTTATTGCATCCATGGTCCTTGTGTTTAAAACCTTTTGGGGACTTGGCAAT
>BQNB010032430.1:12167-53178 GCA_026074375.1 Tanacetum coccineum | reverse complement strand
GTCTCTAACAAATGACCTTGAATAAAAGCATTCTTCACATCAAGCTGATACTGCAAGGCTCAAAACAAGTGCGGATAGTGATTCTGTATGGTCTCTAGAGGCTCCACATGTTATTAATGTGGATTCACAGGTAATCGAAAAGTTTCTTTCGTTTTTATATTTTTTATTGGCATAACTGATTCTGTATGGTCTTTAATGTTAGAGTACTTATTAAGCTTCGCATTAGAGTTATGGGCTGGTGTGATTCACAGTGGGCCAAATCATTATCCAGTGAATGCCAGTTATAAAACATCAGAAAGCTTTGATTTCCAGGTTAGTTGATAACAAAAACAAAGATGGGAATAGTTGTCTTAAGTTTTAAGTATGATATCATTGTTTTTATTTACAGGATGCAGTAGGCGCATCTTTGGAAGAAATATGCAAAGTTGTTCCTGGTGGATGTTTAGTTTTCTTCCCCAGCTACAAGCTTATGGACAAATTACGCAGTCGTTGGTCTCAAACAGGTCAATGGAAACGATTAAATGCACAGAAACCCGTTTGTGTAGGTGAGGATTAATCCTACATTATAATCTTTGAAGGTTATGTTATGACATACATATTTTACACTGAAAAAGCAACATATATTGTTGGTGAAGTCATTTTTATAGCTCTTTTGAAATCAGGGTTGAAGTTTAAATCTGCTTGTTCTCTTTTCTGCGATATCTTCTTGGTGATGTACTAATTGTATATTTGCTTTTATTATATCGTTAGAGCCAAGGGGAGCCCAAGAAGACTTTGAGAATGTTCTGAAAGATTATTATGATACAATTCGTCAAGGAAATAAACCAACCACGACGGGGAGGAGAAGGGGTAAAAAAGTGGACGCAATTGGTTGTAGTGCAACAATGAGCAACGGGAATATTAAGAAGGGAGCTACATTTCTGGCTGTCTGTCGAGGAAAGGTATTTTGATGTGTCATCTAAATCATATTTTGGGTAAAATGTTGTCTCTAATGGATCCATTTTAGTATTAAAAAATAAAGTTAGCTAAACTGGAAGGTGTCAAATGGACTGTTTAGATGAAAGCCAAAGTGTGCCAAGTGTTCACAACTGAAACGTCTCAGATAATAGTGTTGGATCGATTCAAAGATTAAACGCAAATATTATTGTATCAATTGCAATATGTTTTACAAAGTATAAATCTGTCATTGATGTCTTATGGGCTGTTTATTAAGTTTTCGTAAAATCCTGAAGTTGATATGTGGCTGTACAGGTCTCTGAAGGAATTGACTTCTCAGATGAAAATGCTCGAGCGGTTGTATCCTTTGTTCCTTCTTATGAATATTGAAAATGTTTATTGCAATAACTTTTAGTAACATTTTACTTTTCAGAGTGCTTGGTTATAGTTTGTTACCTTTCCCAGTTAATCCTTGACCACCACTTTGAAAATCTCAGATAATTGTTGGGATTCCTTTTCCAAATGTGTAAGTTTCACTTTCTTGCCTACGATTACACTTGGTTTTTGATAGGATTTGATGTAATTACGTTCTACTTGAAATATATCATGTCTTTCACATCTTGCTGATTGTTGGTATTTTCTTTCATCAGGTATGATATTAAAGTATCCGAAAAGAAGAAATACAACGATGCATATAAATCTTCTAAAGGCCTTCTTAGTGGCAACGAATGGTACTGTCAGCAAGCTTTTCGAGCACTTAATCAGGCAGCAGGTACCCCTACCCCCACCCTAATCACCAAGTAATGGTTATGATTTATCCAAAATTTTAAATCCTTATTTAGTTCAACGTGTGTGTGTTTGTGTGCATCTGATATGCACTTGGCAAATGCGACGAATTTGACACTTTGTCTTATGAATTCTTTGAAAATCTTGTCAGTACATTAAAACGTTTCAAGCACAATGCATGTCAAAAGACTACATATCTGATTATTTGTTTGATTGCTTTCTTATAGTATGCTTCTTTTTTGTTTAGGCCGTTGCATCCGACACAGACTGGACTATGGAGCTATAATCTTTCTAGGTAACCGTTTTTTAATTTTTGGAATCAACCCGCATCCACTGTTTAAACTTCATATAAAAAGATGTCTTCTTAGAATTGGAGGCTCCTTTTGTCATCATTGCTGTAAAACTAATAGTATGGCCGTATGCATCAAAACGGGTCAGTTTTAGTTGGGTTGACCTAAAATCACTTTTTATGTCAAAATGTTAAATTTATTATAACGCTTAACATCCGTTCTGTGTGCAGCAGGGTTATTACCTGCAGCAAAGAATAAAAGGCAATCAAAAAGTCACATTTTATACTCTTCTACTTTTTTTTTCTTTCCAATAAACAGTCTTTTTTTTAACCCTTTGCAGCATATAAGGTTCCGTGCATCTTGCTGCAGAAATCATCTGGCCTTATTATAAATTACGGATATATTGAAGTTACTAAAATATCATTATTGCCGTAATAATCTAAATCTAGAATAAAATGGTTTGGAAAATTATATACAATAAAAGTAGCTCTGGGGTGAGTTTCAAATATCAACCTGGTTGACCAGTTCCCCTTTTAGCAAATTTTATTTTGATTTGACCCGTTTTAGATTAAACACAACCCTATACAGCCTATGTAAAAGTAAATAAGTTGAAAACTTGAAATTGCTACCTTTTTAAGGTACGAGCTTTACTGTCTTTTCTATCATAGAATATTTGCGTGTCACTCCATTAGTTTTTTTACAGTGTTTACCGGCAATCTGGATCAAAGCTCTCCTTTCTAAATAATTTTCTTTCTATATTCACTTTTGTTTTTAGACAATATATTCTTTTATCATTTGGTGAAATATCATTTAGTATCTTCTTGCGCTCTTGTAAGTTTTCGGTAGTCCTTATTATGGTTATTTTTGCAATCAGATGAGCGGTTCCGTCAAGAAAGAAATTTAGCATACTTGTCTAAATGGTTAAGGAATTCGATTAGACAATATGACGACTTTGGTCAGTCATTAGAGGGATTAAAATCATTTTTCAGAGACATCAAGGTTCTTTTCAATCCATATTTAGTTTTCTTAACAATCTATGCTTCATTTTGTCTTACTTCAATTGGTGCCGTGTTTGCTCATTATGTAAAACAATGGAAGAACAGGTCGAGAGCAAAGCAAGTTCTACGCAGCCGGTTGATGTCAAACTCATTGATGTGGAGGAGTCAAAAAACTGGTTTACAGAAATGAAGAACTCTAAAGTAACTAAAATCAACTCAAAAGGGTCAAATGGTGTTGCAGCACCTCAAGTAGCAACTAAAATAGACAAGTGGTCAGTTCTGACAAAAAAGTATGACTGCTCCCTCGTCAAAACAGAATCTAAAGGTCCGGAAGAAAGGACAGCCAACAAGAGCGACAAAAACACTGGTGTAGCTTATATTGATTTGGAGACCGAAAACAGGTATGTTAACTTTATTAACCCGCAAATTAGTATAAGTATATTACTATAACAATATTGTACTTCCTTGATAGAAGGTTTTGGAAGTCATATACTACCAAAATAGACTTTTCGTAGTTTTTGACTCGTTTGATCCATTTGACCCATTCCTCTTCTAGTGTACCTTTTATTTTGACCCGTTTGACTTTTACATTTACTCTTCACATTCTAATTAGCATATTAATGCAGGTGTTCATTGCCACCATCAATGAATATATCTCATGATGATTTTGAGCTAACTGTTATTGCGGAAACCCCTAATTACAATGAGCCATTTACTGTGAAGAAAGAACCAATCAATGAAGCTTATTCTACTACTGTTGATGTCAAACCCATTGATGCGGAGGTAACAAAAGGCTGGTTTACAGAAATGAACTCTAAAGTAACTAAAATCAACTCAAAAGGGTCAAATGGTGTTGCAGCATCTCAAGTAGCAACTAGAATAAACAAGTGTGCAGTTCCGACCAAAAAGTATGACTGCTCCCTCCTGAAAACAGAATCAAAAGGTCCGGAAGAAAGGACAGCCAACAAGAACGACAAAACCACTGGTGTAGCTTATATTGATAAAACGTTTTGGATGTCATATACAACCAAAATAGACTTTTGGTAGTTTTTGACTCGTTTGATGCATTTGACCCATTCCTCTTCTAGTGTGCCTTTTTTTTTTTGAACGGCAATTGTGGCTACATGGCCCCTAGCCCAGAAGGTGTAGCGAGCCCACACAACCAGGTTGGGTCCAGCCCAGAAGGCAATGGCACCCTTCCATTTACGCACGCGAGAAGGAAACTCCTATCGCCCTAGACAAGACTCGAACTTGAGACCTTCCCCCCAAAGCTCCTTAGGATACCTCAGGTGGCCAACTGAGCTAAGCTCACTAGGTTTCTAGTGTGCCTTTTGTTTTGACCCGTTTGACTTTTACATATACTCTTCACATTCTAATTAGCATATTGATGCAGGTGTTCATCGCCACCATCAATGAATATATCTCATGATGATTGTGAGCTAACTGTTGCGGAAACCCCTAATTACAATGAGCCAACTGTGAAGAAAGAACCAATCAATGAAGCTTATTTGACTACTGTTGAATCTGTCTCTGAAGTTGACTTCTCTCATTCGACCATAATCCAAACAAATTTTCCACATCAGCAATTACCACATTCGTGTACTTCCCCTTGTTCGACTTCTGCTTCCACATTCAATACTCCTAAAAACAACACATATCTCATAACAGATCCCCTTTATATTCAAGTGTCAATTCACATGTTCATAAAAGAAGAAAATTCTCAGCTTCTGAGACGGTTAAAATGGAGCAGTATGATTCTCCAGATCCTAAAACACCTAAAGAAATAAAGCAGTTTAGTGTCCCTCAATCCTGCATTTTGGATGTACCGGAGGCATCATCTACCACTTCTGGTGATGTTACAAAAGAAGAATTAAAAATATCTTGTTCGCTTTGCAGAAATCCATTAGGTCTAGTGGAAAATAATTATTTTGTTTCATGTTCTGTAACTTCATTATCTATGGTGCACCTAGCAACAATCTGGAAAGGGATAGCAATGGGCCACACAAGTGTACCCGTTGTGGTATCTGACATCGCATCGGTTGATAGGAGAATTTTGGAAAGAACTTCAGAAAGTGGCATTGGACAGGGAATATGGAGTAAAGAAGATGGTTGTGTATTTAATACAATTTTCTGCACTTTTTGCAATAATCAAGACAGTTGTCTTGGATTACATGTTGTTGCAACCGATTCAGCCAATGTGCAGTTTCTAAACAAGGTATGCTCACACATTTATGTTCGTTTCTTAACCTGTTATACCTTTTAGCTATTTTAAAGTTTTACCCGTTTGACTTGTTGGAGATAAAAATGTAATCCGTATTAACCCATTTATGTGTTATAAGCTGGCTGAACTTTTTTACTTCTACGCCCTTTATATCCTCTTTTAGTCGCCTGCTAATAATACCCAGCCATGGAATTAGTTGTCAGAAGGGCATTTCCGTCAACTGTTCTAAAATTTGGCTCTATTTTGCAGCTGCTCTTTTATTATGATAGACTAGAAATTCAACATATTGAAGCATCGATGGATAGCAAGGTTAGTAAGCGCATCTTAGTTTATTATGAAGTAATACACACAGAATGCATGAAAGCAGATTACATATAACGTTTTGAACCTATTTCGAGCACAAACATCAATCGGGCTGCTCGCCATCTAGTGTTACATATATGGATTAAATTAGACTATGGGTGAGTTTATACTTAACAACGAGACCGGCAATGGTAGTCTCATTTTTATGAAAAATAAAAAGAAAGTTAAATATTTTTTTTTTTTGGGTAAAAAGTTAAATATTTTATCTTATTCAGGTAATAAGACAACATAACAATATGAAATCATTGTATAAAATGATCATTTATATAAAGTTTTCTATAAAAAATATCCAATTGTAAATCATACTTGTAGTTCGACATTCTAATGAAAACCACTTGTAGGAAGTCTCGCCATCTAGTGTTACAAGTGTTTCTAAAAGCCCTGTACATCCATTCGAGAAATTTGCATATGTCCCTCCAGAAACCAACTCGTCAGGATGGCGGACAACTAAATCAAAGGTCAGTTTTTACGAGATCATCTTTTACTTTTAGTTGCAACAAGTAAATTTTCACAGCCTAATTTCATTTTGTAATTATTACTGATCATGCAGATGCGATTACCAAAAAGAGTCCAAGTTTCGACTGCAAAACATTGATGCATAATAACTTATATGTAAATTCTAGATCTCTTGAATAGGTTATTAAATACGGAGTAGTTTCATTGAGCAAGTCGATAAGTAAGTTCAGATTTTTTTTGGATGTAAACTTATTTTCAACGCCTGATTTTAATTTAGGTGATAATTTTGGTTTTTTTTCCTCATTCATTCACTCTTATTTTATTTCTAATTTCTCTCAATGTGAATAACTTATCTCTTGTAATAATTCAATGTGTTCACAACTTCATGTTGATTGTGGCATAAAATAATCAACAATGCTGAAATTTGTATTCGTTTTCTATCTTTTCGAAGCTAAAAGTTGAATTTATTTGAGTTGCATAAGACTTAATTCCGTAAGCTATATCATTCTTATATCTAGTGATGCAATTTTGACATAAGCTATATCTAGTGATGCAAGCAATAAATGAGATAAGAGAAATGAAAATGAATAAAATTTTATGAGGAATTACATGTATATCATTCTTAAAGATTAATCTTACATAAATATCCTTCTTAAAGATTAATATTACATAAATATCTTTTTCAGTTTTGTATTTACATCAATATCCTTTTTAAACTTTTGTAATTACATCAATATTCTTCACAAACATTTAATTTTTCACGTATATTCAAAAATCAATTAAATCATAATTATAATTATTTTAAGTTTTGCAACTATTATATATCTTTTATCTATCTTTTATATCGATCATAATTATATTTTCATATATATTTTTTGACCTCGAGGGATGAAAGAACATGTTGATTCTTGGATATACATGAGAAATCAAAAGTTTAAGAAGGATATTGATGTAATTACAAAAGTGAGAAGGATATTGATGTAATTACCAAAGTTTGAGAATGATATTAATGTAATTACAAAAGCGAGAAGGACATTGATGTCATATAGATGTAATTGCCCCAAATTTTATTGTTTGGTAGCTTAGAGAAATAAAAAAGTGAAGAATTAGTGAGAATTGGTAGGGAATTGATAGTGTAAATTAGAAACTTTTAATTCCATCGCTTTTTAAGAGGAATTTGGAGAAATGAGAATTGTTTTCGTAATATTTTTCACTTTTCAACTCGCATGTGTATATTAGTTATTACTCGTAATTCATTTGTCACCGCTCTCTATTCGGGTCAACTTATTTGTGTCAATCGGGTTGACTAACTCTATTCTCTGGATATCTATTCTACACTTCATTTCTAATCACTAAAATTCTTTCTACCGAGCGTGCCCTGAGGGCTCGATACCGGGTGTCATAGGGCCTTCCCCAACTCTACAATTTGGCTACGATGGTACCATAACCAAACCTTCACTTGGCGCTTATAGGCCTTCGGCCATGGCCATAACGATGCATTATGACCTTTTTATTATTGTATTAATTTTTGCTTTATTTTTTTAATTATTTTAAGTGTAATATAGACAAAAGTTATGGATTCCATGAACCTTAGCTTTAACTTGTGTTACATGAGGAAGGTGTTTTGTCTAGTCGGGTGTTATATAAATGTTATAGGCTGTGTTTGGCAACAAGCATTTTGGAGCGTTTGTGAGGGACAAGCGGTAAGCATTTTAGATGAAAATCTTGTTTGACAACACCTCAACAAGCGTTTGAATATTGTTTAGCCGCTCTAATCTCAAATGCTTCTTAGAAAATGATCCAAGCAGTTTGTTATAAAATTACATATACGCCCTCAAATATAAAATTTATAATTACTTTAATCAAGTTATGTGCCATTTTTTGTAATTTTACACTTTTTAATTACAACTTACAACTATGTTACCAAACACCTTTTTTAAACAAACTGTTATTGCTTACTGCTCCTACTAACTACTCCTGCTTACTGCTCCTCCTGCTACTGTTTACTGCTTGCTTACTGCTACTGCTACGTGTCGCCAAACATAGCCATAGAATAAAAGTTGACGTGAAAGGGATGTTACTTTGAGAATTGATACGTGCCAATAGAAATTTGATTAATACACATAAACAAAATGATGAGTAGACTATTATACCCTTTCTTATATTTAGTTCACCGTTTGACATGATCTCTTTTTGTAACTTGCAGTAAAAACATTTATTTACGCATGCCATAACTGCTCACTTGTTTCCTATTATATGGTCACATAATGCAACTCTGAAATATATAAGCTACAAGTTTCATTCCATCCACTTGTATCTAGTGTTTCAGAAGATAGCATATTTGAATATCAAGATTTTCCAAAACGAAGAAAGTCACAATTTTACGAGCATCTTATATATTACTCCATCTCGTTTTGTACTTGTTGCTCCCAAGTGATTTATTAACATTCTTCTTTCACTTAAAACCTCCTCAAGCAAATTATAAAGAAGCTACACAGGTTGGCTTTATGGCTGACAACTCTCGACACGACACGATAAATAACACGGACTTGGCACGAAGTCAAACATGTTTGAGTTAAGGATAAACGGTTTGGGTCAAAAACAGGTCAACTCGTCTAACGCGTTTAATAAATGGGTCGTGTTTGAGTTGAGTAAGTATTAAACAGGTGAACATGTGAACCCGTGACCCGTCTACATATATATAAGCTTCAAATAAAATATATAACTTGAGTTTTATGTTGTATTTGGAACAAATATATTTTGCTATGTACTTGATATGAGTGAATTACGATAACTCATATATCATTGAAATTGCCCTATAGTTAATTTGTATGTTACGTTTATCTAGGGATGAGCACGGTACCGGTCCCGTACCGAATTAGTGGTACCGATTTTTTCCCGAGCATAAATTAGTGGTACCGGTACCGTACCGAACGGGATTCGGGTCTATATGCTCATCCCTACGTTTATCATTTCTTAGATCCTTATATCATTTTTGCATTTATATTAGTTAAATCGACAAACCACCAATCTTATTTACTGTTTAACGTATGTACGTAAACTGGTCAGAAACGGGTTACATGTGTTATGTTGGTCTGAGTTATGGTTGAGTTTTTTGATACGATTAATAAATGAGTCTTGTTTGGGTAGAGTTTACAATAACCCACAAACCCGTGAACCTAAACAGATTAACCCGAACACGAATCAGTTGCCACTCCAAGTTGACTTCTCGTGTTGTGTATTTTTATACGTAAAAACTTAGTGATATAATTCACGTGTAAAAAACTAAATATGTCAATTGCACACATACAAATGATGGATTAATGCCGTTCCAAAAAAAAATAAAATAAATAAAAATAAAATGATGGATTAATGGTCATAAATCCCGGTTTGCATACAGGCTAAAAGGGGAGGGGACTATATTAGAAAAGCAAATAGAGCCCGGTTTTAAAAACGGGCTTTATTCAAGGTTATAGAGCCCGATTTTCAGTTAAAAAACATGGCTCTATGTTCATAAAAAAAACATTTTATGGCATAATTCCAGCCCTTAAATCTTTTTGGTGAAATGAACATTGTATTAATCCGAATCAAGAAGAATTAATGAGATTACAAGTTTACAAATGACTTTCCGTTGATACATATGAAAACGCACAAGCAGACTTAATTAACTAATCCAAGTGAAAAAGACACCATTAACTTTAGGGAGGTGATTTGCACACTTCATATTTTGATTGGGACACTTACTGTACAAATATATAAAGCACAATGTAAATAATGTACAACTATAGAATGCACACAGTGAAGTGTCCCAATCAAAAAAGTGAGTGTGCAAATCAATTCCCTTAACTTTACTGTGAATTGATGTTATTGTGCATTGCCTTTGAAATTGGGATCTATCTCAATAAAGCCTAGTTTCCTCCACTAAAACAGGGCTCTATCTCAAACAAAAAAAAGCCCGGTTTCCTCCATCAAAACAGGGCTCTATCAGTTAGTTATATTAAAGCCTGCTTTTTTATTTTGAAACCGCGTTATATGCCTACAAATTTGACGAGAAACTCACAAAGAGCCCATTTTCAACACAAACATGGCTTTATTAGGGGGCTTTATTCTATAATCTGTAGTAGTGTGCTAAAAGGATAAATCTTATTAAGGATGATATGGTGAGAAACGGCATTCAACGCAGTTGTGTATCAATAAGGAACATGGTAAGTATTAGATGGATTAGGCCCAAGCCTGACTTGTAGGTTTGGGTCCATTAGGGTTTGCTTATGTTTCCACTTTATATATTGTGGCTCAATAATAAATCATACCCACGGGGTTTTCTATCATTCTACATGGTATCAGAGCAGGTCTGATCCTCATACCGAGGTGGCTCTGTTGAGCCGCCTCCCTTACGCTACCCTGTCAAACCCTATCCCTCTCAATCCTAAAAACAAACCTAATTTAGCCACCATCAAAACCATGGGTATCGATCTACTTGCTGGTGGAAAAAACAAGAAGATTAAAAAGAAGGCTCTACGTTCCAAAATCAGATTGGAGGAAATCTCATGCATTAAAAGTTAATGCTTTTGAGGTCCACAAGACTCCTACTACGTATTAATATATGTAGAATGGAGTTTTATGCTTTAAGTTATTATCCAAGAGTTGTTGATGTTTTTAGGCAGATCGAGAGATTGATTTATGCTATTTAAAGTTTTTTTTATTTTTTATTTATTTATGTCGGTGATTTGTGCTAAGATCACAAATTCGCACGATTGTTATTTGTGTTGGTGATTTGCGCTAAGGTCACAAATCCACACAATCATGATTTTGTTGGTGATTTATGCTAAGGTCACAAATCCACACAATCATATATTGTTGTTCGTGCTTCGGTCACGAGCCGATTCATGTTTTTTCTTACATTAATGTTTGGTTTCTATTTTTCTAGTTTACTATTCCAGTTCGAGCTTTCGCGATTTTGCCGCTCGGACTGTGAGGGAGTATTAGTTGGATTAGGCCCAAGCCCGACTTGTGGGTTGTGTCCATTAGGGCTTGCTTATGTTTCCACTTTATATATTGTGGCTCAATAATAAATCATATCCACGGGGTAATCTATCATTCTACATGGTATCAGAACAGGTCTGATCCTCAGACCGAGGTGGCTATGTTGAGCCGTGATGTGAGTTTTACATACATATAAAATAATATACTTATAGAGAAATTAAGGAAATCCCCAAGTATCCCTTGGGCAATTCCACTCACAAAGATATATATAGAATACGTATATTAAACCGGGTAAGTATGATCACCCGGGTCGTTTCCCCAACGACTAGTAAAATTGAATCCTCGTTTAAGTCTGGATTATGATTTGAATAAGCAAATGGATGATTTGATAATCTAAAGCTACAATTAAAATGGACAATTAAAATCAATTAAACAATTAAACTAGTACGGGAAACAATTAAAACACAACAAATAAGCAAGTAAACTAATTTTAACCCCTAAAAATGTAAACTAAAATTCTAAACCCAAGTTAGGACAAAAGAAAATTTTAGGAAGAAGAAAAACATTTTTTTTAGATTATTTTTGAATTTAATATGAATTAAAAACTATTTTAATATAATTAAATCTTAGAAAATAGCAAATTAAGTACTAAAAATTTGGAAAAATGATTTTTAAGCTTATAAAAGTCTAAAATATCATAAAAGCAAAGAAAACTATTTTTAACTATTTTTATTATTAAAATCCTATTTTTAAAATTTAAAATAAAAGCTCAAAAATGAAATTTAAGATCTAAAAAGTGTAGAAATGATTTTACTGGATGTAAACCTAAAGCTAATTTTTATAAAACTAAAAACTATTTTTTTGTATTTTTATAAAACTTTTTTCTATTTTTAAATGATTTTCGAAAATAAAAACTAAAGAAAAATTATAAAAAATAATCTACTTTATGAAAAATTATCAAAAAATCAGGAAAAATCTTAAATGTTACTAGGATCTTATGAAAAATAAAAGAGAAGGCCTAGCTTAAAGAATAAGCTCTAAATAAGCCTCAACAGGCTACGGCTTATTAATAGAAAAAGAAAGGAAAACGAGTTTAAGAATTAAATGGAATGAAAGGATGATGGATGAGCTATTGTAGCAAAACGGTTAACACACATGGTATGCATACTAGAGGTCGTGGGTTCGAGTGTGGGCAAACCCCTTTTTGTTATTTTTTAAATTTTTTTATGTTTTATGAAAATCTAAATATTGGCACTTGAAAATGACACAAAATTAAGCAATTTTAATGAAGGAAACATAAGCTAAAACTAACTTATAAGCTCAAAAACAGCTTATCAATAAGCTGTCACAGAAAGTGGGCGTTTGGGATTGTTTTCACTAAGGCAGCTATAATAAGCTCAAATTAAGCTCAATGTAAAAAAGAAAAAGTGTTCTAGAAAGCTTATGATGTGCTTAATATAAAAATGAAAAGAAATAAAAGCTGGAAACACCTTAAAGCAACTGAAAATGATAAAGAAAATGCTAAACTTAGCAAGGACACTTAAAGGTACAAAATCCAATTAAGCTAAAAACCTTAAAAAGCTAAACTAGACTCTAAAACTTTAAGGACTTATTAAACTACTTATAATCTATCTATTTAAGCTGTAAAATCTAGAATCATAAGCTAAATTAACTAATTAAAATCCTAAAATTCCTAAGTACTGTTTTTGGCTTTTTATCTTTTTGAAAGACTTTTGACAGCAAAAATAAGTGATGCTAATAAGCTAGAAAGTGAAATTTAAGACCTAATCTATGTTAAGCTATACCTAAACTTAATCCTACTTGAATCTAAGAATCTAAAAACTACTTATACTAAACTAAAATCTAGGCTAAAAGTGACAGTACTAACTTTAAGTTAGTACTGGTACAAACTGTGACAGCAGTACTAACCTTTTGGTTAGTACTGGTGCACTTTGCACAAGTGCAAACCAAAAGTGCAGGTTTCCAAAAGGGAATCCTGCACTCAAACACACTCAAATAGAGTGTGTAAGCAAGCTACAAGCAAGATCTAAGCCTTTGAGGGCTTAGATCAAAATTTGCACAAGTGAATTTCAAAGGAAAAATGCCCTGGTGCTAGAATAAAGATAATACGCCATATCTATTTAATCTTTGCAATCTAATCTTAAAAAACTAAATGCAAACTAATCTTAAATGAAAACTCAGCTGACTCAAACAAAATTGCCACAAGAAATATTGACTTTTAGAGGTCAAACATGCTTAAACCAAACACCCCTTTAAGACTATGACAGATTGGTTAAGCTACTAAATTTGAAATCTATTAAACAAATGCTTAAACCAAACAAATTAATAGATTAAAACAACTTTAATAAGCATGAATTAACAACTAAATAAGTAATAATCTAAGATTAAGCTAATTTACCTATTTTTGGTTTTTTCAAGGTTTTTAAGACAAATATATGTAAATCTATGATTCAAACTAAGAAAGTTAAAAACAGATAAACAACTATGATGATTAAGCTAGATAAAATGCAAATAAGTACTAATAAGCAAAGAGATTAAGCAAATAAGCAATGATAAGCATATAAGCTATAACTAAGCAATTTAAACTGAAATTAGAGAAAAAATGAAAAGAAAAACTTACTTGAACCTTTAGCTAAACAAAATGGACCAATAATGGCAGCTGCAAGCTCCCTAGCTTATTAATAAGCTAGGGTATAAGTCAATGGGGATCCTTCCATTTTAGATCCCCCTTCCATAAGCTTATAAGTCCAAATCCAAAGGTAGTTAGAATTTAGACTGATTTTATAAGTTTAGAGTATGATTAAGACCAATTAAACTCAAATCAAGAGCTTATAGACTCTTGAGAGCTTATTAGAGTTTATAAGGGCTTATTGAGCTTTAGCTTAATTCTAAATAAGAAAAAATGAGATTATGAATTAAAGAGATTTAGAAAGATTAAAAACACTGCATTTCATTAATAAAAATGTTGCTTACAATATTTAAAAGGAAATTACAAGATTAAAAGTAAAATTAAGCTAAAACTATCCTAAAAGCTACGTGTTAACTAGATGTGTGTGTGTGAAGAGTTAGGCTTTATTTATAGGCATTTGGTGAAGCTTCCAGACCCTCTTGCCTTGCTTTCCAATCTTTCAATCCTGGCCAATCATTTCTTCAATAATTTGAGCTTCAATTGTGGCCGTTTGATCAAATTGTGCACTCAAGGATTGCCAAGCTGTCATTCCTTGATGTGACAGCTTGTACTTCCTTTGTGAGTGAGCTTAGTGCAAAACCTACATAACTTTGTGCTTTTTCCATGATTGACGTGGCTTTGAGCTTGAGAGAGGGCTAATGAATCTTTTGATTTGACCTTAATGACCCTGCCATTGTACTTGAGCTTACTTGAATTGACTATTGCACCCTTTGATTTTGATTTGCCCTTTGTTTTTGACCCATGGTGAAACCAAGAAGACGGTGAATAGTAACATGGGTTTCGCGCGTTTTTATAACTAAAAACGGGTAAATTACTTTTAAACTTTGGCTAATTGTCACTTCAAGTCCTTCTCTTTATTTTCCCTTTTTCTAGTTATAAATAACTTTAGGAAAGTGCAAGATTGGCCCTTGTGGTTGTTATAAAAAGAGAAGTGGGCTTTGTTTTGGGCTTTAGGATCCGGGTAAGGTTATTCAAGGGTTTTTCAGGCCCAATAAGCTTTCCTAGGCCCAATAAGGGATGAGGGGACATTTTTGGACTTTTGTGAGAGTTGAGGGACCAAAGTAAAATATTTTGTTGATTTGTCCTTTTGTGTTGACTTTGTTTGACCATCTTTTGACTGCTTTTGACTGAGGCTTAGATTCTTTGGATTCAGCTTAGATTCTTTGGCTTCTTTTTGTACTCTTCTGATTCCCGTGTCCGTGTTTGCCCGTTTTTGATTGTTTTCACGTGATTTTTGATATATCCGTACCTGCATACACAAAACATAAATACAAGCATATTTTTGCCATTTTTGGTCTGTTTTGGGTTTAATTGGGCTATTTTAGGTATTAACAGATATGTGTATTCTACACTTATCAAGCCGCCTCCCTTACGCTACCCCGTCTAACCCTATCACTCTCAATCCTAAAAACAAACCTAATTTAGCCGCCATCAAAACCATGGGTATCGATCTACTTGCTAGTGGAAAAAGCAAGAAGATTAAAAAGAAGGCTCCACGTTCTGAAACAGATTGGAGGAAATCCCATGCATTAAAAGTCAATGCTTTTAAGGTCCACAAGACTCCTACTACGTATTAATATATGTAGAATAAAGTTTTATGCTTTAAGTTATTATCCAAGAGTTGTTAATGTTTTAGGCAGATCGAGAGATTGATTTATGCTATTTAAAGTTTTTTTATTATTTATTTATTTGTGTCGGTGATTTATGCTAAGATCACAAATCCGCACGATTGTTATTTGTGTTGGTGATTTGTGCTAAGGTTAAAAATCCACACAATTGTGATTTGCGTTGGTGATTTGTGCTAAGGTCACAAATCCACACAATCGTGATTTGTGTTGGTGATTTTTGCTAAGGTCACAAATCCATACAATCATATATTGTTGTTCGTGCTTCGGTCACGAGCCGGTTCATGTTTTTATTATGTCAATGTTTTGTTTCTCTTTTTCTAGTTTACTACTCCAGTCCGAGCTTTTGCGATTTCGCCGCTCGGACTGCTGGGAAGTATTAGTTGGATTAGGCCCAAGCCCGACTTGTGGGTTTAGGTCCATTAGGGTTTGCTTATGTTTCCACTTTACATATTGTGACTCAATAATAAATCATACCCACAGAGTTTTCTATCATTCTACAGTAAGAAGCCCTTTTTTCACAATAATTTCTTCAACTTGTTCCTTTTCATTACCTTTATTGGGTGTTTGAACTTTAAATGTGTG
Organism: Tanacetum coccineum; assembly: GCA_026074375.1. Classification (NCBI taxonomy): domain Eukaryota; kingdom Viridiplantae; phylum Streptophyta; class Magnoliopsida; order Asterales; family Asteraceae; genus Tanacetum; species Tanacetum coccineum. Next base: position 37,225 of record BQNB010032430.1, on the reverse strand, counting down.
CTCTCAAATTGGTTTCTATGACTTGAAGAATGAGAAACTTTTAATTGATTAGGGCTATGGATGTGTATGTAATTAGAAGCAGAATTTATAGGCATACCACGAAAGCAATTAGAAGCAGAATTTGTGGGCATCTTGAGCTACTCCACACGTTTCATTTCTGACCTGCAAACATTATATCAAACATTATGTTTTGCTTCTTAAAAAATAGATTATCACTAATTTCGCACTTGGGTTTTGCTTTGCCACACAAATTAGCGTGAAGCATCATAACAATGACATCTTAACTTGTGTTCTGCCTACTTGGATTACAATTAAACAAAAGTAAGTTATGAAGAGTTGTTTTGTGCACCTTACGACATCATTTTTAGTGAAGACTTAAGAACATGACATAACAAGCACGTACCAACTATCAACTTATGTGCTACCAATGGATCGTCTTGCCCACTGCCTTGTTTACACAACTGCGTGCCATGGATTACAATCAGCTTTATTATGAGTTCAATGTCGGGGCCATACGGCAGGTGTGTTTGGGGGCGGAGGTAAGGATGCTGGCGGAGCATACTTTGGAGAAGAAGGGTGAGCTTGAAGATAAATGTGCTGAGAAGACTGCCCTTCTTTCAGAGAGGGACGTAGAAATTATACATCTAAAGTCTTTGTTGTCTTTGAAAGAAGCTGAGGCTACTGAAGCTATCTCCCTTCATAGCCAACTATCTGTGGTAGAGGCTGCAGATGCTGCCAAGGGTATTAAGCTAAGGGATTTAAAAGAGAAGAATTTTGCTCTTGAAGGAGAAAAGAATGTTCTGTCGGAGAGGGTTAAAACTCTTGAGTCTGTGATTGCTTCCAAGGATGTTGAGCTGACGTCCCTTTCCTCTCATGTTGCTAATCTTACTGCTGATTTTTCCGGCTTCCGGCTTTGGTATGCAAAGATAAACGTTAATCGATAATGATGAAAGGATATGGATCTCCCCAAACTAATTTCACACAAAGGATGAGAAGCTCGAGTAGAACGGGATAAATCAACCGGACACGAGAGGCTTCAAAGAATTTGTTGGGTTGATCCTGCAAAAATCACAACAAACAAGCAACAAACATCGAGAAATCGGAAAGAGTACAAGCCTCTCTCAACACAACACATTAGATAAGAAAATAGAAAGAAAATAGAAAGGATAAGCATGGGGTGAACTCCCACGAAGCGGCTTGTTTTTGGTCACCGAGTCGCAAGCTCGACTCGATCCCTGAATTTAGTTGTCCTTAGGGAAAGTCTGGAGGTCCGGGATAACCAATGGTGGTGTATCCCCTCCATAGTAGTGCTTAAGACGGTGGCAGTTGACTTTGAAATTAGAACCATCGGCATGAGACAACTTGGCAGTGCCATAAGGATAAACTTCGGTGATTGTGAAAGGTCCGGACCATCGGGACTTGAGCTTTCCGGAGAAAATCTTTAATCGGGAGTTGAAAAGCAAGACTTGATCACCAATATTGAAGATTCGGTTCTTTATCTTTGAATCGTGTATTTTCTTTGTCTTCTCCTTGTAGATTAACGAATTCTCATAAGCTTGATCACGTAGCTCGCTAAGTTCATTGAGTTGAAGCTTTCGATGATCGCCCGCGGTCTTTAAATCGAAGTTGGCATGCTTGAGAGCCCAATATGCTTTGTGTTCTAGTTCAACTGGTAAGTGACACGCTTTTCCATAGACTAACTTGTACGGAGTGCATCCAATAGGAGTCTTGTAAGCGGTTCTAAAAGCCCATAATGCATCATCTAGTTTGTCGGACCATGAGGCACGGTTTTCTCCTACCGTCCTCTCCAAAATTCTTTTGAGACCTCGATTCGTGACTTCAACTTGACCACTCATTTGAGGATGGTAAGGAGTCGAAAGACGATGGGTGACACCATATTTAGACATAACTCTATCAAATTTGTCGTTACAAAAATGGGTCCCACGATCGCTTATGATTGCTCTCGGAGCACCGAATCGGGAGAAAAGGGATTTTAAGAACTTAACAACTACCCTAGCATCGTTGGTGGGGAGCGCTTTCGCTTCAACCCACTTGGAAAGATAATCGACGGCTACTAGAATATATTTGTTACCCCTAGATGACGGAAAAGGTCCCATAAAATCAATTCCCCATAAATCGAAAATCTCACAAACTTGGATTGCATTTTGAGGCATCTCATCACGTTGAGAGATTTTGCCTTGTCTTTGATTCCTCTAGACGACGGAAAAGGTCACATAAAATCGATACCCCAAACATCGAAAATTTCACAAACTTGGATTGCATTTTAAGGCATCTCATCACGATGAGAGATTTTACCTTGTCTTTGACATGCATCACAAGATTTGATCAATTTGTAAGCATCCTTATAAATCTTAGGCTAAAAGAAACCGGCATCAAATGCTTTCCGAGCTGTCATGTTCGCACTCTGATGGCCCCCGGTGGGTCCTTCCTGGCAAGCCTTGAAGATTTCAAGAGCTTCTTGGCCAAATACACATCTACAGATGATTTGATCTGCACATGTTCGAAAGAGATAGGGATCATCCCAAAAGTAATGCTTTATATCCTTGAAAAACTTCCTCTTTTGTTGGGTTGACATTCCTTTGATAAGAAAATTCCCCGCGTGGTAATTTGCTATATCGGCAAACCACGGGATATTTTGGTCATCATGAGAAGTCACCGTATTCAATGTTTCAAGAGGAAAGGTTTCATTAATCTCCTTAGGATCAAAAACATTCTCATATGGGTTTTCAAGACGAGAGAGGTGATCAGCTGCATAGTTTTCAGCTCCCTTGGTATCGATAACTTTGAAATCAAATTCCTGAAGAAGTAAGACCCATCGTAGCAATCGTGCTTTGGCGTCTTTCTTGTTGAAAAGGTATTTCAATGCGGAATGGTCCGTGTAAACAACACTCTTGTTCATGATTAGATATGATCGAAACTTCTCAAACGCGTAAACAACTGCTAGCATTTCTTTTTCGGTTGTTGTATAGTTTGATTCTGCTTCAGTCATAGTCTTACTTGCGTAATGAATTGGTCGGAAATGCTTCTCAATTCTCTGCCCTAGGACCGCACCTATTGCATAATCACTTGCATCGCACATGATTTCAAAAGGTTGGTCCCAATTCGGAGCAATGAGAATTGGAGCTTCGGTTAACTTCTTTTTCAATGTTTGAAAAGCAAGAATGCAATCTTCCGAGAAAATGAATGGAGTGTTCTTTTCTAAGAGATGGGTCATGGGTCGAGAGATTTTGGAAAAGTCTTTGATAAATCTTCGATAGAATCCAGCATGCCCGAGAAAACTTCGAATTCCTTTGACGGTTGTTGGGTGAGGAAGCTTAGAAATTACATCAACTTTGGCCTTATCGACTTCAATTCCTTTTCTAGAGATCTTATGTCCTAAAACAATGCCTTCTTTAACCATGAAATGGCTCTTTTCCCAATTTAGTGCTAATTTGGTGTCTTCACACCTTTTAAGCATTCTATCTAAATTGGCAAGACACGAGGAAAAAGAATCTCCAAAAACTGAAAAATCGTCCATAAAAACCTCCATCGTTTTTTCTATCATATCGTGAAAAATGGCCATCATACAACGTTGGAAAGTTCCGGGTGCATTGCACAAACCGAATGGCATACGACGGTACGCGAAAGTTCCGTATGGGCACGTGAAAGTAGTTTTCTCTTGATCTTTAGGATCAATTGGGATTTGAAAATACCCTGAAAAACCATCTAAGAAACAATAAAACTCGTTGCCGGCTAATCGCTCTAACATTTGGTCCATGAATGGTAACGGAAAATGGTCTTTACAAGTTGCTTCGTTTAACTTTCGATAATCGATACAAACTCTCCATCCCGTGACTAATCTTGTAGGCACCAGCTCATTTTCTTCGTTTGTGACAACGGTCATACCACCTTTTTTAGGAACACAATGGACTGGACTAACCCATGGACTATCCGAGATTGGATAAATCAATCCTGCGTCAAGAAGTTTTTCTACTTCTTTCTTGATGACGTCGTGGATTTTAGGGTTAACCCTCCTTTGATGTTGGACTGAAGGTTGGTAATCATCTTCTAAAAGGATTTTGTGTGAGCAAAATTCTGGATCTATGCCTCGGATATCGGAAAGTTTCCAAGCAATTGCTTGTTTTCTGTTTTTCAAAACATTAATGAGTGAGGTCTTTTCTTCTTGGCTCAAATCTTTTGAAATTATGACTGGAAGCTTGTTATTTTCCTCTAAGAACGCATACTCGAGATGCGGAGGTAACTCTTTAAGCTCGACTTCGGGAATTTCATCTTTTGGTTCAAGTGAAGATTCTTTTGGTTCAACAACTTTAAGATCCTTTTGAATTCCGGGGTAATAATCTCCTTGGTCTGGTGAAGGTAATGGATCATTGTTGAGAAGTGCCTCGAGAATGAGAATGTCACCCTCGGGATCGTAGTATGTAGCATTGAAAACTGGTGAAACTGGTTCATCATCGATTGCTATGAAAGCATCGGCTTCTTCAAAGAGTAGAAAATCACTTTCATCAAACGGAGTGAGTGTTGGAGATGAAGTAGAAACAATCGGATCGAAGTGCGGAGAAGGATTGTTGTAAGCAACGGAATCGGAAAATCCAAGTACTTCTTGTGAGTACTCTTCACAAGTAGCATCGATTAGATCAACCTTCTTCAATGATTCGAGATTGTTGTATGAAATGGAAGGTGCATCACCACATTTAAGGGTTAACGATTGATCATCATTCCTAAGAGTAATTTCTCCTTCGTAAACATCGATTAAAGCATGAGCCGTCCTAAGAAAGGGTCGCCCGAGTATCAACGGTACTCGAGGATCGGCTATAAAATCAAGAACAACAAAGTCGACGGAATTAAAACTTACCTACTTTGACAAAAACATTTTCAGCTACACGTTGGTTTGGAAATTTGTAATCGGCTAATTCTAATACCATTTTGTAATTCGTAAGGTCCGAGATTTGAAAGCTTTTCCAGTGGATAAAGGCATGAGATTTTTTTTTTTGTGATACTAGCACCTAAATCGCAAGGGCTAAGTAACTATCGAACTCTGAAAAATCACAAGGAATGAGAAATCGAGCGCGGGGTCACCTAGCTTTCTTAAGCTTTTTAAGGACAACCGCACGACAATTTTCATTCCAACGGTGTTTTGGTAACATCAATCAACTTGTCCTTTGTTATTAAGCATCTTTTTGAAACATCGAGCAAACTTTGGCATATGAATGAGAGCATCCGCAAAACTTAGCCTCAAAAGGTTTTTTGAAAGATACGGAAGATTTCCATAAACTTTAAAGCTAGGATATCATCCTTTTCACGAATCTTTTCTTTGTTGAGTCTCGATGGGTAAGGCAAATTAGGTTTGGCTTTGTTAGCAACGAAAGAAGGCTCTTCGATTGGCTCTTTGTCTTTGGTTTGTTCATGGATCAATGGATAGGTTGATGACTTCGGTGGCTTTGGTAGCTCCGTATCCTTGGTCAACCTCACTTTCCTTTTCCACCACCGGGCGGTGGAATTGGAGGTCCATTCTGTATGAAATACCACTACTGAGTTGTAATTGCCTTGGCTTCCTTTCTTGGGTTTGTAATGGTAAATTGCTAGTAAAGAACTTGAACTTGAAGTGGTTGGGATTGCTAAATCATCAAAAACTTGGTGAAAGGCTTGTGATAAAACTTGTAACATTGCCATTTGATTTCCAATCCTTGATTTTGATCTTTGCACCTTCTTTAATATTAGCATCGTTTGCTTTGACGTAGCTTTCAAAATCCGTTTTCAAAAACACTATTGTTTGGAGGTTGGTAGAGGTAAAACTTGATTGATTGGGGTTGGTATGGTTGGAGCTTGATAAACTTAGTTTTTGGGATTTGATTAAAGTTTCCTCTATCGTTTTGGTTGAAATTAGAATTGTTCCTTGATAACGGTTTTCGATTGTTTTGGACTTTCGGTTATTAAACCTGGTGGTCCATTTGACTTGCCAATTGGAATGTTGGTTTTCTGTGGAGAAAATTACCACAGTGCGGTTGTTGAAATTGTTGATCTTGTCTTGAAAAATGGGAAAATCGTTTTCCACCATCGAGTTAACGGACAATGTTAAAAATGGTGATTTGATCCACAAGTGACACAAACTTCCTCAACTGCTTTGACTGGTGCAGGAGTAACAACTAAAGCTTTCATTTGACTCATCATTTGGTTCATCTTGATAGTCATCTTATCCTCGAGAGAAGCGGCTATTTGTTGCATATCGAAAGAATTATTAGAAGGTGAAGAATTAGAAAGAGGAGCATCCGTACTCACTCTTGAATCATTAGCACGACTTCTGGAATAACGAACTTTTGACTTGCTTTCAATAATTGCTAAACCTTCTTGAGGCATCTTGTCCAAGAAATTGCCACCTGCTGCAGAATCTAAGGCATCTTGATCGTTTGAATTCAAAGAATTGTAAAAAGTATCGAGTTGGTGGAGTTCTGAAAAGCCATGGTGAGGACATTGACGAAGGAGTCCTTTAAAACGTTCCCATGCTTCATTAAAGGCTTCGTTTGGTTTTTGATAAAAAGTAATGATCTCATTCCGATAGTAAGTGGTTTTTGAAGGTGGGAAGTATTGGTTTATGAATTTTGAAACAAGGTCGTCCCATGTGAGAATTGATCTAGGAGGTTCTTTGTCTAACCAATCTCGGGCTTCACCGTCTAGAGAAAAAGGAAAAAGCAAAAGCTTAACCGAAGTGTTCGGAACTTCTGGATGTCTAAACGTTGAAGTGACCTTATTAAAAAATCGAAGGTGATTGTGGGGATCTTGTCTACCCGTAAATTTGTTGCTTTGCACAAGATTGATTAAAGGTTGCTTAAGCTCGAAATTGTTAGCATTGATCGGTGGAACAACTATAGCATCTTCATACCCTTCGATAGGTGCTTGTAACATTTGGGCCATTGTTCGATTGTCGGCCATTGGAACAACGTTTTGTTCAACAATTGGTTCTACCGGAAGATGTTGTCGACGTCTTCGAGATTGCGAACGAGTGCGCATAAAAAGAAAACTAACAATTAAAAAGCAAAACTTTACACTAAAAATTAAAAAAAAAATTTTTTTTTTTAACAATGAATTTTAACGGTTACACGAAAGAGACTTAAACCAAATAATCAACTACTTCACGGTAGCTCTTGAAAATTTCTTTTCAAGGTGAGCCGTACTTGGTAGAGACACAAAAGGCAAGTGTTAAATCTTTGATTACGATTTGGGAACAATTGCAAGTTCACCGGAAATTGAAATGATAATATCTCAATAGAAGATATTATTTGTTGGTGTTCGATTACCAACTTTGTTTATTTTATTTCTTTTTTAAAGGACAATTTTTTATGTTTTTGATTTTTCTATTTTTTTTTATCTTTTACTTATACTAAAAAGAAAAGGAAAATATTTTTTACTTTTTATATTTGATTTTTTTTACTTTTTGAATTTTTTAATACAAGAATGAAACTTTCGAGGACGAAAGGATCTTCAAACCAAATCACAAAACGTAGGAATCGTAAACACTAGTCCCCGGCAACGGCGCCAAAAACTGATTCGGTAGTTTTACACACGAAAAATATATATAAAATATAATACTTTTAAAAGAGAAATTAAGAAGATTACCAAGTTACCCTTGATAAAATTCACTCTCAAAAATATATATAATATAATATAAAATACGTATGTTTAACCGGGTAAGTATGATCACCCGGGTCGTTTCCCCAACTGAGATTGAAACCAATTTAGGTTCGGATCTGATTTGAATGGAACAAAGATATTTTGGATAAGCTTAACTACGAAAATTAAGAGCACAAATAATGATCATTCAGCAAGTAAACTAATTTTAAATCCCTCAAGAATGTAAACTAAAATTTTATAGGTAAAGATAAAATTTGCGAAACTTATTAAAATCAAAGCCCTTAATTTTTATCTTTTTATAAAAGTTTAATTGAACTAATTAAAACTTAACCCTAATTATTAATTAAAACTTAAATAAACTAATTTAAAACTTAACTAATGGACTAATGATGCAAAAAGGAAAAGGACTAATGGGAGGGGAAAAACTTTTTGACGGTGGAGAAACTAACTGGCAACACAAACTAAAATCGAAAAGTTTACACTTTTACCCTTAGAATCTACCCCGATAACAAGCTAAGTCCGAAATAAGTTGAAATTTGAAAAGTGCTTAAAATGAAAAACTCAAAGAAGCAAAGTTGTAAAGGAAGACAGGGGGAACAACTTTAACAAAAGCACTATAATCTGAAACTCAAAGATAAGCTCTAAAAAGAGCTTATTAATAAGCGTATACAGAAAGGAGGGGGCTTAACCCTTGTTTTTAGAAAAATATGCTATAAAAACTCAAATAACTAGATCAAAAATTGTGAGTAAAAGGAAAGAAGTTCTAAAGAGCTTATGATATGCTTAATCTATAAATGAAAAGAAACTAAAGCTAGAAGTGCTTTTTTAAACTACTGAAATTAAGCAATGAACTAAGAAACTCAGAAAAAAGCAAAAGTGCACAAGTTTCAAATGGCTTTAAAGGCTTAAAAAGCTAAACTAAATCTAAAACTTTCAGGAACTTACTAAAACTACTTATAATCTATCTAATTTAAGCTAGAAAATATTGATCCATAGCTAAATTATCAAATTTAAAATCCTATAAGTTTTAAGTATGTTTTTTTTTGGCTTTTTTACTTTTTGACAGCAAAAATAAGCTAAGATAGTAAGCTAGAAAATGAATATTAAAGGACGTAAAATATAATAACTATATTAAAACTTAAATCCTATGAATTTAATAAGCTAAATCTATAATAATTATTATCTAAATATAAGCTATGACACCCAGTACTAAACTGAGGTTAGTACTGCTAGGTAAATATTTCAGCAGTACCTTTCAAGAGGATAGTCTGTTAATGTAACTTGACTTTTGAAAACAAAAATCAAGCAATGGAAATAAGCTAGGGAAATGACAACACAAACTAATAATTAATAAGCTAAAGCTAAACTTAATCCTTATGAATTAACGCTAAACAGTTTAACTTGTCCATGGGTGAAAGCAGTTCTATCTTGGAGGTTAGTACTGAGTAGTGCAAAGGGTCAGCAGTATAACTGAGGTTAGTACTGCTTAGTGTAATTTTGAGATTACACTAATCCAAACATACTTAACCATTCCATGAAGATTTGAGTAAAGCTTTTAAGTGGAATTTTAATGAACAAACACTAAATACCAGATAAAAACTAGCTTAAAACAAAATTAACAATCATGATTAAACAATTGAATTAAGCTTTAATCTAGATCTAAACTAATTAAACGAATATTGTGGATTTTATGAGTTGTTTATGACTAGAATATTGATTAACTAAAGATCTATAAAATTTAAGCAAAACAGTTGAAAAACATATCACTAATATTGCACTAGAATGAGAAATCTTGAACCACTAACAAGCAAGATAATATGCAAATTAACAGATATAACGTAGCAAGCAATAATTCAATATTTATAACTAGAATTTAAGGAAACTATGAAAGAGAAGATTTACAAACTCTTCTAGCTAAAAAAAGAGGATCCAATTAGGCAGCTACAAGCTCTCTAGCTTATGAATAAGCTAGAGTATAAGTCCTTGGGATCTTCCAAGGTAAGATCCCTTCCAAAGCTTTGGATACATAAGATCTAATAGGTTAATGATTTAAGGTTTTAAGTAAGAGATATATACTGAATTAAACTTGCTCTATTTCAGCTTATAGACTGAAAGAGCTTAATATGAGCTTATTAGCTTATTGAGACAACTTAGCTTTACAGAAAGCTTATGACTTTAAATGAGAGCTTAGAAAATGAGATTTAAAACACTAGAAACTGAATTTCATTAATTAAAGAAGCTGATTACAATACTTGAAAAAGGAAATTACATTTAAGAAAATTACGAATTTAAGCTAAAAATTAATAAAAACTAAAATTGACTACTAAAACCTAGATTAAAAAGAAAAATTCAAGACTCCTTGTGTGTGTGAGAATGAGGTCTTTTTATAGTGCCCAGCTGAAGCTTCTAGGACCTCTAGCCCTGCTCTCCAATCTTCAATCTCTGCCATTCATTTAATCAATCATTTGATCATCAATTGTGGCCGTTTGATCAAGATGTGGACACCTGAGGATTGCCAGCGTGGCATTCTTTGATGTGACGTTTGTGCTTCTTTTGTGAGTGAGTTTAGCACAAAACCCACCACTATTTGTGCTTCTTTACTTGATGATGTGGCTCTTCTTTAATGAATCCTTTGATTAAAGACTGATTTGACCCTGGGTTTGTGATGTAGACCTCTTGAAATTGACCTTATCACCCTTAATTTTGATTTGCCCCTTGTTTTACCATGGGAGTGAAAACATGGGAGAGGACGATGAATAGTAAAAGGTTCCCGCTCCTTTCTTGACAGTTAAAACTGTTGATTCTTTGGGAAGATTGCACTTTTGGTCCTTGTCTTTCATTTCCTCTATTTAAGTTCTAAATAAACTTCGGAAATTGAAGAATGCCCTAGTAGATGAAGATGCTAAGGCTTTGGTCTCTTTGGGGCTTGGCTTTGTCTATTTTGATTCTCGATGTCCGGTGTTTGCTTTGCTTATGACGTTTTCTTGTGTTTTTGACTTATCCGTACCTGCACACACAAAACACAAATACAAGCATATTTTTGCCATTTTTGGTTTGTTTTGGGTTTATTTGGGTTATTTTAGGTATAAATGGATATGTGTATTTTACACCTATCAGTTTAACAATTATGTTTGTCGATATAAACATTGAACTAGATTACCAAATTAATCAAGTATCATCTTAATTACATTTTGGGTGCGGCCACACATACATTTGTTCAAATCATTGAGGGGCCTAGTAGTATCTTACTCCATAACATGTGAAGGAACAAAGCCTTTTTCACTGCACGTGTTCTGTTATGTGTTTCATATCCCTCCTGAAAACTGGCCTTTTTCGCAAGCTTCAACACGGTCAGCGTTGAACCCATATTAAGATTTGACATTTCCAGCACACTAAAAACTCTTGTATCTCATGTATGAGCCTGGAGAAAAACCACTTGCGAGTTTACACTATTTGTCGCTGATTCTGTCGTGTCATACTCATAGGTTGGGTCAGTCCAATATTCATCCAATGAACAACATATGAGTTTGGCGGTATCATCCTTTAATACTCATACTATATGAATATTACCAAAACACTCACATTTGCCTCAATTCAATGATGCTCCCGTAATCATTAACTGACACTGGACGATTTAGAAATAAATAAAATTATTTCATGAATATAAACATGGCTAATATAGACACAAGGTTGTATTATGTGAAGAGATTTACAGGTATATCAAATCATTGTTCTAATACAATGCTTAATGTTCCATTATCCAAATACTAAAAATAGATATGCATGAGACTACTAGCTGGTCAAAGTTCAATGTTCCTAGCATGATAAACATGTTTGGTACAAGACATTAACTTTGTAAAAACTACCAACTTAGTTGTCATCTGAGTAACCTTTGAGAATACTTGTTTCAAAACTCACAAGCAGTGAAGGTTTTGAATAATATGATGATTGTCATTTTGTATATGTGCGTTCAAGTGCTAATACAATTATACTAGTTATTGAAACTTTTATATACCCAAAATATATATACTAATATAACTTTAAGAGTAATTAAGAAAATTACCAAGTTACCCTGAATAAAGTTCACTCTTAAAAATATATATAATATAATATATAATACGTATATTAAACCGGGTAAGTATGATCACCCGGGTCGTTTCCCCAACGACTAGTGAAATTGAAACCACGTTTTAGTTCGGATTCTGATTTGAATGAGCAAATGGATGATTTGATTATCTAAAGCAACAATTAAAATGGACAAATAAAAAAATAATTAAACAATTAAACTAATACGGGAAACAATTAAAACATGACAAATAAACAAGTAAACAAATTTTAATCCCTAAAAATATAAACTAAAATTCTAAACCTAAGATAGGATAAAAGAAAATTTAAGGAAAAAGAAAAACATTTTTTTGGCTTTTTAGATTAAAAGATATGAATTTTCTAAAAATTTAAACTAATTAAAAACTATAAAATTAATAAATCTCTTAAAAATAAAGTCCTAAAAATTTTATAAAAATTGTAATAAATAAAGAAAATGTGCAGGAATTTTATAAAAATAAAAGCCCTAATTTTTACTTTTTGCTTAAAGTCTAATTAAACTAATTAAAACCTAACCCTAACTATTAATTAAATCTTAATAAACTGATTAAAAACTAACTTAGGGACTAACTGTGTAAAAACGGACTAAGGATAACGGGTTAAAACTTTAACGGGCAAGGATTTAACTGAAAATCCAACTAAAACGAATGAATTACAAGAATGGTCCTTGAGGGTTTACCCCGGACAACAAATTAAGTTCAATTATAAGGCTCAAATTCTAAAGTTCTTATCACTAAAATTAAAAGAGTAAGTTGAAACGGAAGCTAGGAGAACAACATTAACAAAAGCATATGGTTGAAACTCAAAGATACGTCTAAAAGAGCTTCTCAATAGTCTGTTTACAGCAACTGGGGGTTTGGGCTATGTATTTTACCTAAAACAGCTATATATAAGCCAAAATTAAGCTTACTGTGAAAAGGAAAAGAGTTCTGGGAAGCTTATGAAATGCTTTATCTATGAATGCAAAGAAATCTAAGCTAGAAGTACTTTTAAACAACTAAAATTGAGCATGAACTAAGCAAACTCAGTAAATAAGCAAAATAGCACAAAATCCAAATGAGCTTAAAAGCTTAAAAAGCTAAACTAGACTCTAAAACTTTAAGGACTTATTAAACTACTTATAATCTATCTAATTAAGCTATAAAATCTAGACCCATAAGCTAAATTAACAAATTAAAACCTTAAAATTCCTAAGTACTGTTTTTGGCTTTTTAACTTTTTGACAGCAAAAATAAGCTATGTAAATAAGCTAGAAAATGAAATCTAAAACTTATTCTATATTAAGCTATAGCTAATCTTAGCCCTACTTGAATCTAGGATCCTAAATCCTATTCTTACTTAACTAAAAATTAAGCCAAAGTTGGCAGTACTAACTTGTGACAGCAGTACTAACTTTTAAGTTAGTACTGGTAGTGTAAAGTATCAGCAGTACTAACTTTTTGTTAGTACTGGTGCACTTTTGCACAAGTGCAAAACGAAAATGCAGGTTTCCTAAGGGAAACACTGCACTAAAACACACTCAAATAGAGTGTTTAAACAAAGTTCAAGCAAGATCTAAGCCTTGGAGGGCTTAGATCAACAATTGCACAAGTGAAATTCAAAAGAAAGTTCCCCTGGTGCTAGAATCAACATAATAAACCATAACTTTTTAATTTTTCCAGTCTTAACATTATAAAAACTCTTTGCTAATGTTTTTAAATGAAATCTAAGATGACTTAATCAATATTCAAAAAACTCACTTTGACTTGGGAGGTCAAAATAGCTTTAAACCAAACACCATTTTCAGACTAAGACATTTATGCATTAAGCTACTACTTGAAATCTAGTAAACAAGTGCTTTATACCAGACTATTAACAGAATTAAATCTACTTTAATTAAGCATGATTTAAGCAAACTAAATAAAGCAATAATCTAAGATTAAGCTATTTTTTATATTTTGGTTTTATGTAGAGGTTTTTAAGTACTATAATAAATAGAAAATCTATGATTTAATCTAGGAAATGAAAACAGCTAACAACTAAGTTGTTTAGCTAAGATAAAACTCAAAATAAGCACTAATAAGCAAAGAGAATAAGGAAAATAGATAGACTAATTATTGGAAAGCAATGATCTCATTATTTAGAGCTTAGAATTAAGGAAAAATGACAAGAGAGACCTTCCAAATCCTCTAGCTAAACAGAGGACCAATAAGGCAGCTACAAGCTCCCTAGACTTATTAGATAAGCTTGGGTAAAATCCTTAGGATCTCATCCAGTTAAGATCCCCTTCCAAAACTATATCCCAATTAGATCCATGATAGATTAAACTGATTTAAGGTTTAGGTAAGATTAATACTGAATTCAAATAGCTCTATTTCAGCTTATAGACTGAAAGAGCTTTAAATGAGCTTATTAGCTTATTTAGACGACTTAGCTTATTAAGAGAGTTTATGAAAAAGAAACTTGGATGAGATTAGTGAAAAATGATTGATTAATAAAAACTTGCTTACAGTACTTTTAAAGGATTATTACAAGATTTAAAACAATTAATAAGCTAAGAATTACACTTTAGCTACACTTAAATTAAAACTACTACTTAGATATGATGTGTGTGTGAGAGGTGAGGCTTATTTATAGCCTGCCTTGGATCCTTCTAGCCTTTTGCCTTGCTCTCCAATCCTTTTAATCCTGGCCAATCATTTCTTCAATCATTTGAGCTTCTATTGTGGTCGTTTGATCAAGCTGTGGACACCTGAAGATTGCCAGCGTGTCATTCCATTACTGCGACGTTTGTATTTCTTTTGTGAGTAGTTTAGCGTAAAATCAATCCTTTACTTGTGCTTCCTCAAAATCCAGTGAGTTATCTTTGCGATGGGGATTGGCCACGGGATGGTTGGTGATGTAATTCTCTGCCATGTCGTCCTTGTCTACCCCGAAATTGTCCCTTTGTAACATTCAATTTCTATTTGCCTTGATGTTCTTGGAGGTGAATAGGGGGAAGACGTATAGAACAGTGAATTGTTCATTGCGCCCCATTTTTTAATTGTGGGTAAAAATCGGTTTGGACTTGGAGATATGGGTAACTTCTAGGGTCCTTTCTTCCTTTTCTCTCTTTTTTAGTTATAAATAACTTTCGGGAATTACAAGACTGGCCCTTGTGATTGTTATAAAAGGACATGGGCTAGGGATTTAGGACTTTTATTGACCAATGATCATCTTTGACTGGATTTGACTGAGGCTTGACTTTTTGGCTTCGGCTTTGAATCTTTAGCTTCTTTTTGAACTCTTCTGATTCTCGTGTCCGTGCTCGTTCGCTTTTGACTGTTTTCTTGTGATTTTTGACTTATCCGTACCTGCACACACACAAAACACAAATACAAGCATATTTTTGCTATTTTTGGTCTGTTTTGGGTTTAATTGGGTTATTTTAGGTATAAACGGATATGTGTATTTTACACTTATCAAAATTCCCCAAACTAAATGGTTTGTGTGTTGTCCTCACGCAATATCACATGCCTTATAACCAAATTACCTCAAATTTTCCCCACACTAAACCTTTGAAAGTAGCAAAGAAGTTTTGTTTGAGAAGTAAGAGTTCACAAGTTATGAAAAACCCTACTTCCATTGTCAAAGATTTTTCTCTTTTTATGATTTTTCTGATAATCAACTTTCTTACTTACAACTTATTTGTGTTGATATAATGTTACCTGATTTCTCATTACACATTGGTAAACTTTTTAGGATCATAGAAACAAAAAGCACAATTAAGTGTCTAAAAGATTACTTATCATCCCGTATTTTTCACTTTTCCCATGTAAGCTAAAAATAAGATCACTGCTAATTAGAACTAAGATGCTAACGATACTTATAATTACAACTTGTGAATTCCTCATTCCCGCATAAATCTAAATTTAGTATGTGTGTTCAAAATTAATTTTTAAACATTTAAATCCACATATTAGATGTTGAAATCCGAACCTAGCTTACCACATGGGCCTTTAGGGCTAGAATAAATATGTTAATCACTTAGTAGAATCACAACGCAAAGCAAATTATAAAAATCTACTTAGCTAAGACATCGTTGTAGTTCACTTGTCCATGAATGATTTTTTTCTCTAGCAATCCACCGTCATCAGGTAAGTGCATAAGGCTTTTTGACACCCCATCGGTGAGAATTTTAACCTGAAACGTGGATCGAAACTTTCGTGAAAAGCTTTGTAGACTTTTGCAAATCTTAGCTCAAAAAGAATACCTTGGTTTTAGAAAATGAAACTTTTACTATTTATTTTCTAACTTTGCAACATTATTATTTCTATTTACTTTATTAGGCTAGTGATTGGTATCACTTTTCTTTCAACGACACATCGGTCTCGCCTCCACAGAGCTCGCGTATTATTATGATACAACCCTAAATATTCATCCTACCACCTTTCTTTCGAATGTCACGTAGGGAGCGAACCGCAAATGCCTATGTACTATTATTGCGATGGTGCTTGTGTAATATTAATAATAACACTTAATGGATTTATAATTGCATCCCTTTTTATTTACCACTACCATTTTTATAGAATTTTTTTTTTTTGAATATTTTTGCATATAGTAAAAATTTCATTTTAGAAAAACCAAAGTTAAACTCGAACTAAAATTCTTATTCCAATGATGTTTGACTATCATTGATAAAGCTTTTTTCCTAAGAATATGGTGATTAGACTTTTAGGTAAAACTTTATATATGCAAAAACTTAAAGAGAACACGTATATTATCATTTTAATGCGCTTCGGGGAAAGATAAAAATCACTAGTTATTCTTATAGCCTTTAAGTTTTCCAAATAACTTTGTTTAGCATCCTATATAGTAAACAACACTATCATTTCTTATCTTCACAAAGAAATTGCAAATAGTAGCTATATAAATCCAACTCGGCATATTTAAAATCTATTGGCTTAGCACAGTTTCATTTATAATGATTTCAAGTTAGCATGTTTAAAAGTTAATGAGCCTAGCACAAACTATCTATCATTAATTGTTAAGGAAAAAGCTTAGAACCTCTAACGTTAGATCGGAGTCAAAAAATTACTTTTTTATTCTTACCAACGGCGAACTCTCTACATTTTTGTCTTAACACTTTTTTTTTTTTATTTTATTTTTTTTATTATTTTTAAAATAAAATAAAACGACTGAAAAATTAAAAAAAAAAAACAATTTTTCTATTTTTGGGGAAAAAACGGGGGAGTGAGAACAAAACACAATAAGCAAGTAACATCAAATCGAAAGATTCTCTCCCCAAACTAAAATGAAACATTGTCTTCAATGTTTAAAGTCAAGCCTCTACGAAAATCTAAGCCGTTTATGAAGTATGCAAAGATAAACGTTAATCGATATTGATGGAAAGGTAAGGATATGGCTTCCCCAAACAAATTTACACATAAGGCTGAGAAGCTGGTAGGAATCGGGAAAGAAAAAATTCAACCAGACACGGAGAGGCTGCAAATGATTTTGTTGGGTGGATTCTACAAAAATCACAATAAACAAGCAAACTAACATCGAATCTCGGAGAGAATACAACCTATTTCAACCCCAACACATTAGATAAGAAAATAGAAAGAAAATAGAGATGATAAGCATGGGGTGAACTCCTACGAAGCGGCTTGTTTTTGATCACCGAGTCGCAAGCTCGACTCGATCCCTGAATTTAGTTGTCCTTAGGGAAAGTCTGGAGGTCCGGAGATAACAATGGTGGTGTATCCACCTAGTAGTGCTTAGACGGTGGCACGTTGACTTGAAATTAGATCCATCGGCATGATGGAAAATTTGCAGTGCCTAAGGATAAAACTTTGGTGATGTGACGGTTCAAAGGAAACGGGACATGAGCTTTCCGGGAAAATTTTTAATCGGGTAGTTGAAAAGAAGGACTCTTGATCACCAACTTGAAGGAATACGGTTCTTAATCTTGGAACGTGAGTTCTTTGTCTTTCTTTGTAGATTAAGTATTCTCGTAAGCTAGATCTCGAAGCTCGTTAGTTCATTGAGTTTGAAGCTTATCGATGATAGCCCAGGGTCTTTAAATCGAATTTGGGCATGCTTGAATGAGGCCCAATATGCCTTGTGTTCTAGTTCAACTGGTAAGTGTCACACTTTTCCGAGGACTAACTTGTATGGTCGTACAATCCAATTAGAGTCTTGTAAGCGGTTCTAAAAGCCCATAATGCATATATAGTTTGTGGAACATGAGGCACTGTTTTCTACCGGAAGTTCCTCTCCAAATTCTTTTGAAGACTCGATTCGTGACTGTCAACTAGACCATCGTTGAGGATGGTAAGGAGTCGAAAGACGATGGGTAGACACATATTAGACATAACTTATCAAAGTTTGTCATTACAAAAATGGTCCACGACGCTTATGTATTGCTCTCGGAGCACCGAATCGGGAGAAAAGGGGATTTTAAGAATTACACAACTACCTAGCATCGTTGGTGGGGAGCGTTTCGCCTCAACCCATTTGGAAAGATAGCGTGGCTACTAGAAATATATTGGTTTCTCTAGACGACGGAAAACGGTTCATAAATAAATCGCTACCCCAAAACATCGAAAAAAATTTCACAAACTGGTTACTTTTAGAGGCATCTATCACGTTGAGAGATTTTGCTTGTCTTTAGAATGCATCACAAGACTTGATCAATTCGTAGGCATCCGTTATAAAATCGTAGGCAATAAAAACCTGCATCAAATACTTTCGGCTGTGAGATGAGCTCTGTGATGGCCCTGGGGGTCTTTCATGGCAAGCTTTCAGAATTTCAAGAGTTCTTGCAAATTTACACATTTCTACGATGATTTGATCCGCACCATGTTTCGAAAGAGATAGGGATCATCCCAAATAGTTATAGCTTTTTATTCCTGAAAACTTCCTTTTTTTGTTGGACTCATCATTCCTTTGTAGAAATGAAAATTCCGCGTGGTATATTTGCTATATCCAAACAACGGGGTATTTTGATCCTCATGAGAAGTCAAACATTTAAAATTTCAAGGAGGGAAAGTCTCGGTAATCTCTTTGGGATCAAAAACATTTTCGTTATAGGGGTGTTCGAGAGAGTTAGGTGATCGGCTGCATTCGTTTTCCAGCCCCCTTTGGTATCAATAAACTTTAAAATCAAATTCCTTGAATAAGTAAGACCATCGAAGCAATCGTTTGATTTGGGTCTTTCTGTTTGACAGAGGCTTATTTCAATGCGGAATGGTCCTATATAAACAACCCTCTTGTTATGATTAGATCTATGATTGAAACTTCTCAAAAAGCACATTAAACAACTGGCAAGCATTTGCTTTTTTGGTTGTTGTTATAGTTTGATTATGCTATCTGTCATAGTCTTATTGCGTAATGAATTGGTCGAAAAATGCTTCTCTGAATTCTTGTTAGGACCGCACCTATCGCATAATCACTTGCATCGCACATGATTTCAAAAGGTTGGTCCCAATTCGGAGCAATAAGAATTGGAGCTTCGGTTAACTTCTTTTTCAAATGTTTGAAGGCAAGATGCAATCTTCTGACAAAATGAAAGGAATATTTTTTCTCTAAGAGATGGGCTCATGGGTCGAGAGATTTTGGAAATGTCTTTGATTAAATCTTCGATAGAATTAGCTTGCCCGAGGAAAACTTAAATTCCTTTGACGTGTTGTCGAATGAGGACGCTTAGAAATTACATCAACTGTGGGCCTTATCGACTTCAATTCTTTTCTAGAGATTTATGTCTTAAAACAATGGCTTCTTTACATGAAATGGCTCTTTCCCTATTTAAGTGCTAATTTAGTTGTCTTCACATTTAAGCCTTTTGTCTAAATTAGCAAGAACATGAGGAAAAGAATCTCCTAACACTGAAAAAAAATGTCCATAAAAACCTCCTTCAGTTTTTTCTATCATGTCGTGAAAAATGGCATCATACAACGGTTGGGAAAGTTTCGGGTGTATTGCACAACACCGAATGGCATACGACCGGTACGCGAAAGTTCGTTTGATCAAGCATCTCTGAGCTTGGAGCAGTAAAGTTTTCATATTGCTGCTTTAAAAGATTCCTTTAGGTCTTCTTTGTAGCTACATTCCCACCAAATCTCTTTTCTACAACTTCCATCAATATCTTAGCATCCTTAATTAAGTTAAACTTTAACTGATGTTCATTAGGAATGCCCATCATTAAAGTACTTCTAGCTTTCACCTCTAATCTTTTCTGAGCCTTCTCTTCAGCAGTTGTAGGAGGCATTACTTTCTCAATACCCTCCACAACTGTTGTTTTTGGTGCAGTGTTTCCATTCTATATGACTTCCCAAAGTGCATAGTCTATCATCTGGATGTATTGCTCAATCCTCATCCTCCATAACTTAAACTCACCCGGTTTGAGCATGGAAACTTTGGATGTAACCACAATGTGTGCAGAATCTTGATCCATATCTTCTAGGAAAGTTTCTCAAAGCAACAAGCTCTGATACCACTTGTTGTCTTAGTTGTAGGATACCTCTTGTTGAATCCCACTTTAATAGATCGAATTCCTTAAGCTTGTTTAAGGTTTAGTTATATTAGATAAATCAAACACAACTATAGTAGAAACTTTATTAAGTGTATTAAAGATTGTGCGGAATCTAATCTTTAATATTAGAAGATTTCTTAATGAAACAGTAACACAAGATCACAATTCAACAAACAATAAAAGCTCCAATATTATTAAGAATAATACAAATACTCTCCTAGTATTA
The DNA here is from genome assembly GCA_026074375.1 of Tanacetum coccineum. Classification (NCBI taxonomy): domain Eukaryota; kingdom Viridiplantae; phylum Streptophyta; class Magnoliopsida; order Asterales; family Asteraceae; genus Tanacetum; species Tanacetum coccineum. The sequence continues at coordinate 16,754 of BQNB010032430.1, read as the reverse complement.
GGGTTACAAAACCTTGAAGCTATGAATAACACTTATCAAATCGTAAACAACATATTAAACTCTATACCCTAGGAGCTCCTTTTATACACCAAGGAGTCCTAGTCGATTTACAATATATTCCTAAGACTTAGAATATTCTCTATGATCTATTCTATAAATAACTAATACTTATCACGTAAGTAATCTTGATCTCCATACAATCTTTATCCTTTCTTCTGTCTTTATCCTTTCTTTGACAGTGGAAACTCTTTCAGCAGTCTTAATCTTTGAGCAGTAGTAACTTATACACCAGTAGCATTAACTGAGCACAAGCAGTAGTAACTACTTAGAATATTTTCTTCAATCTTCACCAGCAGTACTAACTTTACACTAGCAGCACTAACTACTTAGCATATTTTTCATTAAAGTTAATGAACAACACTAACTTTAGCTTAGCAGCAGTAACACAAACCTGAGCAACAGTAACTCTAAGATCATCAAGAAGTCTTTTAATCCCAACAATTTTTGAACACCCATGATGTATACAGATTTATATTACTCAACTTATTACTTATAAATATTCAATTCTCCAACCGAATGTAATTGTGGTGGATCACATATAAAAATTCAATAAATTTTGTAACAACCAGTAAACATGTAATAGCTATCTACAAATTCATTAAACTGGTAAGTTGGAACAACCACTAAACACTTGAAAGTTGTAACAGCCATCCAGAAAATCAATAATACTAATATTTGGACTTATAAGTTATAACATTTAATGAAAATGTAACCGTCAAGGCAATATTGAAGGAAAATCATATCGCTATAAATCAGGAAATAAACACTTAAATTTTGAAGTCAAACACTGTACTATCATAGTATCATTAAAACTTAATTTTGAAGTTCATAACTTTAACAAATTTTTTATTACCTTTTATAACAAAAAAATATCTAATTAGTAAAACCATAAGTCAATAAAATAAATATGTATAAGCTTTTTATAATGTTACTATACGCATAAGCACGAAAACAAGCTAATTTCTAGTTAATAACATCCGTTGAACATTTTTCTTTCCCTACTACAAAAGCAATCCTTCCGAAAGACCTTACTATTTCTTTTAGTTATTTAATTAAACATTCATTCATAAAGTTACTGTTAGAAAAACCGTATAAATGAAAAATATTTGTTCGTCACAAAATTAGTCATCGGGTACCCGCCACCGCATTGCGTGGGTACCCTGCTAGCATGTGTTAATAATAGCCCATTGAAAAGAGTTTGTAACTCCTGGTTAAAAGGAGTTATGAGCATTAATCGGCCAATTAATCTCATAACTTCCTCCATAAATGCATAGTGGTTACATGACCATAATCATGGTCATTAAGTTAATGTTGAAACCACCCATTTAATATGTCAAGGTGGTTACAAACATTTAATGTTGAAACCGCTCATTTAATAGTATGTATCTTTACTACTTTATATAAAAAAATTGATTTGTGAATTCTATATATACATGATTGAAATATATTTTTTATAAATAATTAGGTTATTGATTATTTTATTCGATTATTATACTGTTAACGAGTTATCTTTTTCACTTTGTTATTTAGATGAACCCGGATAGCGTTGACAAAAATGAGCCAAAGGATGTCCAACTTCAAGATGAAGACATCATGTACGATATTGATCTTTACTTCGTTAGTGTCGTTGTAATTACTAGCAAGTACCTAAACTATCCTATCAAAAAAGATGTTACCTTTTAATAAGATCACTCAAATTTGAACCTTATGTTATTTGGATGTGAAATAATTGCATCGGTATGGTTTATAGTTATTTTAATTAAAATTTGTCATTATTTCGTAAAGTTATTGTTAGAAAAAACATATAAATAAACAACGTTTGCTCGCCACAATATTTAGTTACCGGGCGCCACCGCATTGCGCGGGTACCCGGCTAGTCATTGTAAAAAGTATCTCCAAAAGCCTTAAAAACTAAGGCTGCCCACTATGGCTCGGTCGACCGACTCGGTCGACGTCGGTCGCCGCCATAGTGGCACGTCGGTCGCCGGAGACAAGTCAAAATTGTCGAGGTCACGACCGTTGTCGAGCTAAGGAAAAAACAAAATAAACGGCCCATTTTTGAATTTAATTAAAAAAACACTTTTTAAATTTTATAATTTAAAAACTTTAAAACACTATAAATACCCAACTTATTACACCATTTTATACACACATTCAACCCACTTATTTTTATACTTCTCATTTCTATACACATAATGGCTTCCTCTTCAAACCGCCGTGGAAAGGCCAATACGACACGACCATGGACAACAGCGGAATAAATAACGTTGTGTACAACTTGGTGCAACGCGATGGAAACGTACGGGTCAGGAGACATCACGAAAAAAGAGTTTTGGTCGGTTGTTTTTGATAACTTTGAGAAAGACATGGGAGGAACTATTCGAGAATACGATGCCATCGTCTCCAAATGGAATAATTCTATTCGTCCCAAAGTTGCTGCGTTTAGTGTCGTTTACGATGGTGTCCAACGGATGGACGAGAACGGATCTTCTGACCTTGTTTTGTTTCAAAATGCGTTAGCCGAATTTCAAACTCTGTACGGTCATCCCTTCACAATGCTGGCGTGTTGGAAAATTTTGAAAAATCATCCTGCTTTGACAGAAATTGAAGTGCCATCATACCAACAACGTAATAATTAAGTTTAGTTTAAGTTTGTAATGTATTTTATTTTATTATGTAATGTTTTTTAATGTATTGAATAATTCAGTATTTATATTTTTGAATTTTAAATTCCAACGGCTATTTTTCCATTATAAATATCCCTCACCATCTCCTTATTTTCTCACACAACTTCTTATCTAACTCTCTCACACATTCAAACCACTTATATACACACGCTATGGCTAACGAACAAAATGAGGTGCGAGATGCTATCATTAGCCGACTACAAAAGGAACAAGAAAAGGAGTACTAGTTGATTAACAATTTGTTGGGAGAGATAAATCGTTATATGCTCCAGAATTTAGACCGGGCTGAGGAGGAAACGAGGGTGACTTCGCTACCTCTCGACGAGCCACTAAAAACCTTCAGTTTGCAAACTCTGCGTTTGAGCTCGGTATCGGATAAGCGTATCACAACCATATTGGAGGCGGCTAGAGAAAAAGTGATTGACAACATAAATAACAGATACAAAATGATCAAGACTTACCAAGCAATCTAAGAATGTGTTCTCGTATCGTTTCATGCGTTTACGTTTTTTATCTGTGTATTCTTTTTAATTACGATTTGAATTTTGTTGTTATGTAATGTTTTTTTATTATTTATGTAATGTTTTTTATTATTAATGAAATTTAAATTTGTTGTTAAAAAAATTAAAAATGAAAAAAAATGAAGGTCGCCTTATAGTGGCAACAGGTCGCATGTAAGTTGGTCGAGAGTTTTACGTACCTATAAAATATATAATAATAATACTACTTAGGTAAATTCCAACTATTCACCTTTAACCAAGGTAAAAAGTCAAGACTTACAAAAATAATATATAAAATATATAATACACGTATATTAAACCGGGTAAATATGATCACCCGGGTCGTTTCCCCAACGACTAGTGAAATTGAAACCACGTTTTAGTTCGGATTCTGATTTGAATTAAGCAAAGATAATTGATTTGGAAAGCTATGACTAAAAAAAACAATTTAAACAATTAAACAAATAAAAAAACTCTTAAAAATAAAGTCCTAGAAAATTTAAAAAAAATTACACTAATTAAAGAAAATGTGCAGAAATTTTCTAAAATAAAAGCCCTAATTTTTATCTTTTTATAAAAGTTTAATTAAACTAATTAAATCCTAACCCTAATTATTAATTAAAACTAAATAAAACTAATTAATAACTAACTTAGGGACAAACTGTGAAAAAGACTTAAGGACTAACGGGCTAAAACATTTAACGGGCAAGGATTACTGGAAAACAACTAAAACAGAAAAATTACAGGAATGGTCCCTGAGAACTTATCCCGACAATAAACTAAGTCCAATTATAAGCTTAAATTCTAAAAGTGCTTATCACTAAAAACTTAAAAGAGCAGAGTTGTAAAGGAAGCTAGGGAGAACAACTTTAACAAAAGCACTATGGTTTGAAACTCAAAGATAAGCTCTAAAAGAGCTTCCCAATAAGCTGTTACAGAAACTAGTGGTTTGGGCTATGTTTTACCAAAACAGCTATAATAAGCTCAAATTAAGCTTAATGTGAAAAAGGAAAAGAGTTCTAGGAAGCTTATGAAAGGCTTTATCTATGAATGCAAAGAAATCTAAGCTAGAAGTACTTTTAAACAATGTTGCAAAAATCGGCCTACTCGGCCTTGTAATCGGCGATTAATCGCTACTCGGACATACACCTTGGAAAATAATGCAAATCGGGTAAAAAATCGGCCTGGTCAAAAATCGGTCAAAACGGTCAAAAATCGGTCAAATAGGCATAATCGGTCAATGAAAGTCAAACATTTATATATATATAATTTGCAAAAATCGGCCAAATCGGTCAAAAATCGGTCAAGTCGGTCAAAAATCGGTCAAATCAGCCTAACTT